>JAKOGI010001884.1:165000-169473 GCA_029747015.1 Carnegiea gigantea
CATGATGTAAGAGTTTTGTGCTCAACTTAAACGTTATATCCTAAACATTAACTCGTAATTCTACCCCCAATATTATAAAAGCTTACCTAAACATTGAATGCTAACTTAACATGCTTATATTAAACTTGAATTAGAGCTTAGGGTTAAATGCTCAAGTATCAAGTTTTCGGGCTTTAGATTAAACGTTGAGGGTTCAGCATATGCACAACTTAGTGCGGACTTGGCAGGGAAAATTTGGAGGGGTTAGCCATGTCGTCCTAAGTTGCTAATCTAGGTTATCCTTATTGTGAACTGGAGTTAACTATGTGTTGTATAAATTGACAAGTATAACATATATATGTTAACTTGAAAAATATGATACAAACAACCTAAGCTAGCTGAAGTAGATTTTCAGGGATACGTATATATATTTAGGGTGTATCTTGGACATTTTGATATTAAGCTTTTGGCTGGGATAAGGTTTAGAGATAAAGAGTCAGTGTTTAGGCATCATTGTTATCTTGTAAAATCAAATCATATAATAACATATATAAACAACAATATCTTATAAGTTATAATATTAAATCACCACCGCGGATTGTATATTGATTGTAAATTAGAGTTTTTTTCACATAAGAAAAATAAAAATTTTAAATTACTAAAACTAGCTCAAGAATCTTTAGCTCCCCTCCCCCCCAAAAAAATACGTCCCCATCCTCTCTATAATTATTGCACTTCTTTTTTTTTTTTGCTGGGCTACAAGTAATATATTTTAGGAATAGTTCAAAGCTTTTTTTTTAAAAGAATTTCATAGAGAGAGAAGAAAAAGGAAATGCAAATAGCATGTCTCTCTAATTAGTTTAATTATAATAAAGCCTATCTATTTACTTTTTTGAAAAAAACCTAGCTATCTTAATTCAAGATACAAAACTTATTTGTAATTGAAAGCTAACGAATATGTTCATTCTATCCTGAAAATTGACTTAAATTAACCTGAGTAATTATATTTATATGTTCGAGGTTAACATATATCCATCGCTTTTAACTACTACATGGGGCATAAGTATTTACGATTGAGGTTTAGGATTTTGGGTTTAGCCTTCTTGATTTAGTGTTTGGATTTCAACCATATATTTTTTTCATTGAAATAAGAAATCACTAAAACTAAAAAATAAAAATTTTATATGAATAATGTCAAATGATAATTTTATTTAAATTGGAGATTTTATCTAAAGTCATATAACAAAATTTAACAGTTTTTTTTTTTAAAGTGAGTTTATTTATAACAAGAGAAAAGAATGATATGACTAAAATTCTTTAAAAAAATGTTACTCTATATTTTCAATATTTAATTTTCTATTTACATGATGAATCCGAACAAAATAATCTACTTTAAAAAAATAATATTTAATTAACATTTTTATTTATAATAAGAAAAAAATACAATTAGTAAAGAGTCAGGGAGGAGAGAGAAAGGGAATAGTAAAGGAGGCAAAAGAGCTGTCATCAACCATGTCGTTTATTCAAGGATAAACTGACCCTCCACTTTTCATGCAGGCAGCACCGCATGAGCCAAAAAAAGAGCACCTGCAAGAAAGAAGAACACTAAAGTAAAAAGTGTTAATTGAAACAACACTATTAAATAAAATTTCTAATTTAAGAATCCTAAACAATTCACCTTTCGAACACAACGGAGATCGATACAAAAATTTTATCCAGACCGAAATAATGAAGAATGCGTCGGGCGCTGTTCTCCAAAGATGGGGACTCTTATCAATCAATTATTCTATGCACAGCTTTAAATGGGGACATCAAATTCATGTCTTCGTAGGATGTGATCGGTGATGTATCTATGCATCAAATTGCGGGGCCATGCACGTTCTGCATCAAAGGGAAAATTGATGGGCCATGTACGTACACCATATAGGGTCAAAATATTTGCCTTTGGTGATGAGGCATATAAATCCGTGGATTCATCTTATTAAAGCGATGTTGTCTTTATGATAGGGCTGATTTTTGTGGGCATCTATCAATCAATTCGACCCCCACCTCGGGTCAATTCTTATATTGCATATCCAACTACAATACTTTTGAATGTCAAAGCGACAATAAACATATGTACCTCGCATGAGCATTGTGTCCGCTAATGTCATCACGTGCATGTTACATTGATCGGCAACTATACTACTAGTCGTCAAAGATATTACTATTGGTCACCAAAATATACTAATTAATGTTTACCACATTTTTAATCATTATTCGCATGTGGTATTCTTTTTTTAATTACTTTGGTTCTTATTTTTAGTTTTCTTCGGTTTATATTACTGTTATTAATGTTAAATATGGTATATATGCCATCATACGCTCATACTCTTATAATTGTATGCTCATAAATTGAAATTCATACACTCACCAAATTCACTACTATACTACTATTATTCACTTAATGCACCACTAATATTCACCATATTTTTTATCAGTATTAATATGTACAAAAATACATTTTAGGGAATTTGATGTAAATAATCCAATTTTTTGGGATATTTGACAAAAGTATAACAACTTTTTTTGTTGAACACCAACGGTCTAACCTTTAGGGGTGGTTTTCGTAAACAAACCGTCATTGATTTTCAAACACTTTGACTCACCAGAAAACCAATTTGTCGACTGATTTTGAACATGTATATGGTAGTGGAACTAATTAACTAAATTTAAAGTAGTTTTTGAGGTTTAGATTGTGATAATTTGAAATTAGATTGTGATACTTTGAAGTTAGCTTTGGGTTTGGCTTGTGATAATACTTGATAATTTTCAATTTCTATTAAAAAATAAAAAAGAATAAGTTAATGAGTCCTAATATCACATACTCGATGTACATCATCTAATAAATAAGCCTTTTGGCGTAATCAAAATATTTGAAAATCGACAAAGGATAATAGTTTTTGATAACATAGGCCACACAGATAGGCCCCCCTGCACGTAAGCACCATGTAATAACAGTATTCCGGATAATAGTTGTTGATAATGCCTACAGTTAACGGAGAAAAAAAGAGCTAACATTCGTAATAAACAGAAAATCACAGCCTAGAAGCAGAGAGTGGTATTATGAGTAAAACGGTGCAGTAACCGCATATATAATTGCAATTATCTCGATCCTGTGGTTTAGTCTCCATGCATTTGGGTCCCTCTCCCGGAAGACGGAAAAAGCAGCGGACAGCATGGTCCTGAACAAGTTGTAAAAGAAGACCAAGACCACCTCACCTGGGCAATCTTTTGCAGTGTATGCCTAAAACACATAGATATTTATTTGTTCAGAAAGCTGCTTTCTGCGGGAACTGAACAGAAGAGTTTTTGGACAGCAACTGCAGTTAACCTTTAAGTGATGCTGAAGCACATAAAGCAGCACAAAGCATAGCCATTGAAGTAACTCCATACTCAGTTAAATGACCAGAAACTAGATTCGATGCCAATTCAGGCAAGGCGATGTAATTTGGACATTAATTCAGATTGACTTGATCCAGAATACAAATTGACAGGAAATTTACTTTATCACTATTCATTGCATTTCTTAGACAAGCTTATCAGAGAAATCTGAAAGCAGACACACATACAATTTGAACCCAGATTAATATGAATGTAATCCAAATTGAACATCCTGTTTAATGCACATAAGCAGCATGATTCATAACTTAACTGCAAACCCATTGGGTAAAATAATAAACAGCTAAAACACAAGAGTTACTTGGAGAATGTTGCCTGTTGCTGACAAAAGAGCTGTGATTACTAAGAGGAGGCCACCAAGGGCCCAAATTGAGGAAGGTGAAAAACCCTTATTAGACAAGTTCAGAGGAGAATCAGCCACTTACAACATCAAGCTCATAAATTCGAACTAACAGATTCAAACTCGCAAACCCTCAAAATCAAATCAATAGAAGCCAAAAACAAATCCAACTTTATGAAAGCCTAATCGAGTATAGAAAAAGGGAATTTGCAACGATGCCCAGACAATTACCGGTGAGTGAGGGACTCGCAATCAGGAAAGGGTCGCCAGTCTGCTGGCGACTGGGTTGTTTTCCGGCGATGTAGCCGGTCGTGAAGGCTCAGATAGAGAGACGAGCGACTGACCGAGCCGCCTGAGAGTGAGGACGAGCAAAACAATAGCTTGGCAGCGTCGGATGGCGAGTGGATAGGCGGTGAGCGATGACAGCGAAGGAATAGGGGAGAGGTGACCGGCCGCCGGCGGTGAGACCGCAGAGAGAGGGAGAGGCGAGCAGTAGAGAGAGAGAATGGGGGCAGAGGACTCTTGGCCTGGGATGCGAACAGGCTTGCTCGACCCCACTTCCCATTGAATTTTTAAATTTTTTTTCTTTTTTTAATCCCTAAAAATTCCCTTTTAACTGTAATCCTTGAATCTAAATTGGATGGTTGAGATTTGAAGTGCTTATCTAATAAATAATGCTCACCTAAAAGGGAAGATATATATATATATATATA
>JAKOGI010001885.1:0-125000 GCA_029747015.1 Carnegiea gigantea
ATATATATATATATATATATAGTATCTACTTCACCGTTTTCTCGGTATTTTCTTTCTCTTGCCTTTCTTAGTCTTATATAGGCCCTTTTTTCAAACTAATTTTAAATGAAGTCGCATAAGTTTAGCTTAATTAAAATGACTCTACCTAAGATATTTTTTTAGAAAAAAGATAAGTTTGGTTCAATGAAAATAAATTTAGATATGTTTTATTTTGTAGGTTTATATTACAATCTATTATTTCAATTACTAGATAAGTTTAGATAAATTTGTTTCAACGTATATCGATTTAAATAAGTTAGTACAGTTGAGTAAAGTTATGCTTGTTCAATAAAATAATTTGAAAAGAACTTGGTGGCATCTATATATATTGTTACTCAAGCTCATATTTTTATAGCAACTATAATAATAGTAACCTCAATAGCAACATATCCTATGCATTATTATATTTATTTAGGATTGATTAATTGTATGAGAAGATTTCAATGTATATACATCCTTATCCTTACACAAGTAAGAAGCTTATTTTCAAATAATCTACAAGATCGTTTCAAGTGCAAAGGGGGAAAAAAAAAGTTATACAAGTCTCTCTATGTATCAGAAAGAATGTCTACTTTGGAGGTTTTCACCGTGAATTTATTATGAACCATATTGATTGGTAATTCTAAATCTCTACCATTTAAGATGTGACTTGCAAAATGGTCTAATCAGAAAATAATTTCATAAATTTTATTATTATATTGTAATTAAGATTAACGATTAAAAGTGATCAAAACAGATATTATTTTGAGACAAAGGTAGTAACCTGTAACATAAAAAAAAAAAAAGGCCTGAACACCTGAAAAGGAAGGTTTGATATATAAAGTTGGGGGCAGGCGACTTTGAAAAAAAATAATTAAAGTAAGAAAAAATACATCCATAAAAAGCAACCAGAGAAGAGTGGCATAAATTTGATTATGTGACTCCCCTATCATATGGGATTCTTAACATGGATCTTAAGTCATTTAAAAGTCCTATTAATGACAAATTGACATGCCTGTAAAGATGAAGATTACAATTACATGGGCCAAGCCATGAATGGCGATCTTTGATAGGTTCTTTGTTGGTCTTTCCCTTTTCTCTTGCTTTCGTAACAATGCTCTTTCCCCCCCCCCCCCCCCTTGTCCTTCACTAATGGTTTTTTTAAAAAAAAAAAATTTAAGAAAGGTAAGTGTTACAATATAGGTATCCCTTTTTTCAAGGGTTCTCCCCCAATTATCTTTAATAAGGATACAATAAAAGCCTCTATGTAAGACTTAATTTCACAATATTGTGGAATGAAGAGAGAGTCTTAAATTCACCAGCCAATCTGTTACATGATTACCTTCTCTAAAAATATGGTTAACAATTACTTGGTTACACGATTGAAAGTAAGAATAGATATCATGAATCAAGACTTGAATTTCGAACGACACTTGAATATGACTTTGGATTGCTTGAATGAAGAATTTGTTATCCCCTTCAATATGTATGTTTGTGTATCATGTTTGAACTGCGCTTCTAATTGCATTCCTCATTGATATTGCTTCTGCAACTAAGATTAATACTGCTCCCAGGTTAACTACTGCTACTTGAATAAATTTTTCTTGCTGAATTACGTATAACGTAGCCACTTGCTGTCCGATGAGATGATTTGGACCCATCAAAATTGATTTTGATGAATTCTTCTTGTGGCTTCCTCCATGTTATACAGTGTGTCTTCTTGTGGCTGGTGGTTGGATTGATTGTGTGAGTTTATGTCTAATGCGTCATTTAGCACTAGTTTTTTTTTTGCTCAAATTAACATGGTCATTGGATTAAGTATTTCATCATGAAATACCTTGTTATTCCTAGTTTTCTATATGCTCCATAGGAGTGTGTTAAATATTTATATCAATTGGGCTACAATCAAACGAGTCATGCGTAAGCTCAAATGAGGTTTCAACCTAAAATCAATCGGCAATGAGTGGAGTAACTCACAAGCTTATATACGTGTTCAAGCTCTTTAATTTTTTCAAGTGACAATATCCACTTTTATATTTTTTATAATTTATTAATGTGGGACAATACCCACTTTCATACTCTAACACACTTGCTCACGTGTAGGCTACTGATAAGGGCCAACACGTGCACAATTTTAATCAAACAGGGACAGTGATAAGTCAAGATTGAACAACCTTGCTCTGATATCATGTTAAACTTTTATATCAATTGGACCACAATTAAAATAGTCATGTGTATAAGCTCAAATGAGGCTCCAACCCAAAACTAATTGGCAATGAGTAGAGTAACTCACAAGCTTATATACATGCTCAAGCCTTTCAATTTTTTCAATGCGGGACGGCACCAACTTTCATATTCTTTGTAATTTATCAATATGGGACAATACCCACTTTCATACTCTAACAGAGTACAACCATTCTATGCATCTTAACAAAATGGTTAGAGGTTTGTAAATTGGATAACCAGTTTGTAAACTATGGGAGGTGTTAGAAGGTGCATTAATACTGACCTAATTATGATCAATTGCATGCCTCCACACCTCCTTAGTAGCACGACATTGAAGGAAAAGGCATTCTACGCCTTTGATTTCTTTATTTCATAGAGGATAAATTGGATCAATTTGCAACCCTTTTTTCAAGAGGATTCCCCGGGAGGGAAGTGATGCATGGCAAAGTTGCCAGAGAAAAACTCCTAACTTTGGCATAATGTCTAGATTCCAAATCCAACGGTATTCCCACAAAGGAGATTTTTTAATATCCAAACCATGAGTAGCCCAAGTCACTGTCTTGATGGAGAACTCATCATTTTATGAAAGCTCCCAATAAATGGAGTTAGGAACAGAATGGGAAAGGATAAGCATTGCTACAATTAGCTACATATGAACATCATTAATTAACAATTTTAGTTTCATGACATCCCACTTTTTCGGATGCGATAAAATGTGAGAGCAAAAGAGAAGCTTCAATTAGAGAAGTGTCTATTACGGCAAACATTATGGCTAGACTTTCATTTGTACACCAATCATCAAGCCAAAAATTAATCTTTGCTCCATCTCCTACCATCCATCTTATTACTTTTCGAAATTGACGACGGTTTCTAAATATTCATTTCCATGCCCATGAGTTCAATTGCTTGGTTTCAACATTGAAAAAATTTTTGTTAATTTGGTATTTAGCATTCATCTGCTCTACCTAGAGACTTTGCTCATAGAAAAGCTTCGAAGTTAATTTGCTAGAGAAAACACTGTTAATGCTTCCATCTTCCTAATCCCAAGACCCCTACTTTTTTTGGCCAACAAATTTTATCTTAAGACACCATCGGAAGGCCTTTGGTGTCATGTGATTTCTTCCAAACGAAAATCCCTAGTAATTTTATCGATTTCCTTATTAGTCATGCTAGAAAGTTGAAAATATTGCATTGTATGTGTTGGCATCAATTCTATGTTTGTCTGGATAAGTGCTACTCTCCCTGTTTTAGAGATAGTTTTCGTTTTCCAAACTTGCAGTTTAGAAGTTTAGAAGTTGTCTTATTAACCAATTCTAAAATATTTCTATGCTTGATCTGCCTTTAAACACTAGACATCCAGGGTACTTACCTAGACTGTCTTGGTGCATAATACTAAAGGTTGAAGAGACAATTTGTTTGTCATGTGCAGTCGCATTTTTTGAAAAGGTTAAGCACGACTTTTAGAAATTAATAAGTTGCCCAAAGATTTAACAAAAATTATTCAGTAATTCATTAAGCTGTCAGCAAGATTCCAAATTAGTTCTACAAAAGAATAGACTATCATCTGCAAAAAGAATGCAGGGGATTTTGTCCACTCTAGGTGCATGCAAGTTTAAAGCCAATACTACATTTCTTTTTCATTTGCGTTTTTTATAGTATTCTTGTCAAGACTTTCATGCAAATAATAATAAATATGGTGATAAGGGGTCACCTTGGCAGATACCCCTAGTTGGCGTAAACAAAGCACATACCTCATCATTCACAATGATGGTGTAAGATACTATGATTACACTTTCTTTAATCCAAAGTATCCATTTTCTATGAAATCCCAATTGTTTTAGGGTTTCGAAAAGAAATGACTATTCCACTCTGTCATAAGCTTTTTTCCATATCAAGTTTAACTGCTACCCATAATTTTTTTCCCTCTCATGCTCTTGAATTTATTCATGACCTCATGAGTAAGAAAAATATTATCATGGATCGATCGTTTTAGCACAATTACACTTTGCACTGGGTCTATTATATTTTCTAATATAAGGTGCATTCTATTAACAAGGATTTTTGCAATGATTTTGTATAAGCAATTGCATCAGCTAATAGGGCGAAATTGGGTTATTGTAGTTGGATTATCCACTTTAGGGATAAGCGATATAAGCGTACAATTAATTTGTTTCATTATCTTCCCTTCATGGAAGAGCGGCTTTATTTCCTTACACACATTTTTGTGAATTATATGCCATCAGTATTGAACAGACGTTGCTCCAAAACCATCTAGTCATGGAGTTTAATACTTATCCATATGAAAGATAGCTTCCTTGATTTCTTAATCTTGGACAGGTCTTAAAAGCATGTCATTATCTACCTCTAAAACCATCTTTGGCAACTCGATTTCAATGTTAGGTGCATTAGTATGTGAAGATTTAAATCTTGTCGTGAAGTCATGCACAAAAAGTTGTTGTCCATCCAAATTTTAGCTGAATCTTTAATTTTGGTAATTTTACTATGAGTTTTTCGAGTTTTCATAGTCGAACGAAAGTATCGGAAGTTTCTATTGATAAACCTCTATTTTGGCCTCATTTTAGCCCCAATTTGATCTCTATCTCCCATTATTTTTATGTCGATTCTTGTTGAGAAAGAGTCAAGTTAGCCTCTGTGGTCTAAATTGTGCTCATATAGTGGTGCTTCATTTTTTCATGAGTTTCTGTCAAGAAAATGAAAAAATCTGCTAATTTTGATAGAAAAGAGGGCTAAGGAGAGGTCTGTCGAAGTTTCAAGGGAATTCCACAGATCAGGCACGGGTAGCCCATGCCAACGAGCAAAATCGTGCCATTGCAAGACTTAACAAGTCGTTACTAGAGATCTAGCATGGGTATCCCGTGCAAGGTAGCGCAGCCGTGCCACTGCTAAATTTCACGATAAAAGCCATTTTCGAGCTTATGTTTCAGGAGGGGAGGCTTTTGTTAGGGTTTTTTCGGGGTACGATTTAGGCTGCTCCTCCCATTCCCAAATCCCATTAGAGGGAGAATAATTTAGGTATAGTTTATGTATACGTTGTACAAGATCAATTGATTGTAAGATTCAAGCATAACTTCTTGTTCTCTTTCTCTTTAATTTCATGTTTATTGTTTTGTTTGCACGATTGTTAATTCTTGCTTTAATTTTCTCTTAGATGTTTATTTGTAATTAAAGTTGTGATCTTTGATTGTGATTAGTCTCTTAATGACTAATTAACCTTGTTCTAGACTTTTAGCCCTCTCGTTTATACTAGAATTTGGGGTTTTCTATAATGCCCACCGCGTGTTCGATCAAATATTTGAAAGAGATTTCATCCATATGTTGAGGCAATTGACTTAGGCTAAAAGGTGAGATTGATTGTCTAGTGTGGATAGAGTGAATAGCCAAGATTGGGATATGAAAATAGTCTCGATCGCTACCTAGGTCAAGGTTGTCAAACTTGTAGTTTAATTGAGCTAATCCCATGAAAATAGGTGGTTAGAACAATTAGACTAGCCTAAGACCCTTGAGAGAGGGATTAGGTAGTCTTTAATGATGTAGCTGATCATTCCTAAATGATAGTATAACTTGAAAAAGTAAGAGTTTGAGTTGATTAGTTGGTTTATCTTAGATTCAATCATAATAAAAGCCCCTTTTTTGTTTGCTCGCTTTACTAGTTTAGTCCTTCTTCCCTTCTTTGTCTGGCCTAGATTGATACGCTTGAGTTAGCTTTGGTACTTGGAAATACAACTCCCTGTAAAATATGACCCTTACTTGCCGGTTGGTAGCTACAACTATATTATGCACTTGCGGCAATTTTTAACTCAATTAGTTTTTGACACCGTTGCCGGAGAGTTGTTACTTTTCAATATCAGAGCTCACTTGAGTATTCGAGACTAAGCTTTTTTTTTTTTGAAAAAAAATTTAAAAAAATAAAAAAATGGTAACTTTTTACTTTCCTCAATATGAGCATGAATTATTTGGAGACAATATGATAGATTACATGTTTCTCTTTCTCATTATGGTTATTGCTCGGAGAAGTGGGAAGTTTTGAATATAGTTTATGAGGGTGTGAATAATGAAACCCGCGCTTTTTTAGAGCAGTGGGATTTTTGCGACAGAAACATTGATGAAGCTTGGGATTTGCTTGAGTGGTTGTCTTGAGATACTTAGGAGTTTGAGACTTGTTGTCCTAAGTCTTGCATCCCATCCCCCTGTATCCCTAATCATGCCCCTCTTTCGTGTGAGATTTGCCATTATTCTGACCATGACAGTAACTCTTGTCCTTATCATATTTCTGCTGATAGTTTTGCTAGGCTTGCTAGCATGATAGAGACTATGAGTGACCAACAAGTTAAATTTGCTAATTGTATGCGGGGTTATGGCCTATCACATAAGACCAACTTTAGGGTTAGTTCCCCTAAACTTGATGTTAATCTATGTGATGATGGTGAGTCTTTTCTTCCTCTAGAGTCCGGACCAGCAGAAGTACTTGACCCTCCTTTTTGACTACTTTATCACTTGTTGCTCCATTCCTACCTAACACCCTCAGGGACAACACTCCATTTCTCATGACCTTTCTTGATCCATCTTTCCCTTTAGCTCAGTCGACGGAGTTTGAGGTAGGTGAGACATTTTGTGTTGATGCTAGTGTTGATGAGGATTATATATGTTGTGTGTTGTGAGTCAGACTATGCTTTTATTGATGTGTATGATCTCGATGAGACTCTTATAGGGAGGTCATGTGTGGGTGTTGTGATTGCATTTTCACCTAGTCATGATCTTGTTGACCATGTATCCTCCAATCCCCTTGATATTTCCCATTCCTTTTCTTCATGTTCACTACCCTTCCCATCCCCTGAGTATTGTTATATTTCACCAATTGATTCTCATGCAGTGCTTGAGGAGGAATGAGGTTAACTGTTCTAAGTGTCCATGTACTTTTAGAGGGTATGGCCCCTCCCTTTATCCTCATAGCCTGTACCTAGAGGACATACCTGGAAAAATCATGTTTACTATTACATTCGATTATTCTACTGATTTTTCCACAACATTTGATAAGTTTAAAAGAGCACTTACTATCATTCTAGATTCATGTTTGGATGCTCTTAATTACATTCATCTGAGTTGCATGCTCGGGTGTTCGATAAACTGCTGTGAGCTTTGACAGCATCTGAACTAGTGGCTCGGATCATGAGATGAAGAGGAGTGACTGGTGCTCCTCCAGCCTTCCGAAGCTCATCTTAGGGAGGTAGTAGTTTAGGTGTACTTAACACCTAATCTGGTAAATTCGTTCCCACTTTTCTCTTTCTTTATTTTTATTTTGTATATACATTTGTTTTGTTTTCCTTTTCCTTTTCATATTTGTGTTTTGTTTTTATATATTATTTTAGGAATATTTTTTGTACATATGTGTCTTGTTGGTGTGGTAGCTCATTAGCTCCCAAAGAGGACATAGTGAGATCTAGACATAGGGGAGGAGCCGCCATACATCAATCTTTTGAAAAAAAAGGAGGAAAATTTTTCAAATGCAAAAAGATTTTATGTTTCTCACTTTCTTGGGGGAGTTCTGTACTATTTTGATATGCTTTGATCCCTTGTACCTTGGCTATTAACTTATAT
Source organism: Carnegiea gigantea (assembly GCA_029747015.1). Lineage (NCBI taxonomy): Eukaryota > Viridiplantae > Streptophyta > Magnoliopsida > Caryophyllales > Cactaceae > Carnegiea > Carnegiea gigantea. The sequence goes on from JAKOGI010001885.1 coordinate 7,861, forward strand.
ATAACTATGATATGCATGATAGATCTTTATCCTAAGTGAGTCACTCTAAGCTCCAATTCTAACCCCAATAGTTCATTATAGCTGTGTAATCCAGTCCTTATTTATACCATCATCATTATCTTAGGGTCTTAATTTTCCATGATTAGCTCTTCTACTTGTCTCTGTACGTGATTACTTTTGTTTTTGTTTGCATTTCACATTTAGAAAAAGAAGAAAAAAGGAATAAAAAATAAGAAACAAAAAAAAAAAGATTGAAGCATAGGGAATGACAAGTATCCCTTTTAGGCATACGCCACTAAGTGCTACCCTTTGAGGCAATACTACTACTGAGAAAGCTTACTTTTCGTGTTAATAAGTCAATAATGTTGTTTGTGCCAGTCAAGTGGGATTAAATTTGATTATGGCAAGCCTAAGTCCTAGGATCATGATACACTTGCACACCTATTACTAGGATGGGTTCAAAGTTTTGATGTACTATGGGGTGAAAAGTTGGTGGTTTGATGTCATCCATGGGGATTAAGACTTTTGATGTGTACGTTTTGTCTATATGCGAGCTAATATCTTTGTTACAATGGTAATTTAGTTGGTTAGAATTTGTACAACTTTCTCTCTTGTATATGTTGGTGCTTTGTTTGTAAACCCAACAAGATTTTCTATTTTCCCTTTTTTTTTCTTTTTCACGATTTTGTGGTATATCTTCTACAAACCCACAAGACCTCCCTCGTCTACTTAGGGGAGCTAAGGGGTTTAAAGGGCTTGTTGCATATGCTAAATACAATCATAATTTTTGCGAAAGTGAGTTAGATCTTTAGGCTAGTTTTTCTTTACTTTACTCGAGGAGAAAGCTAGGTGTGGATGAGAGATGAAGCTCCATTTTGACCTCATTTTAGCCCCTATTTGATCCATTTCTCCCATTATTTTTATGTCAAATCTTGATGAGAAAGGTTCAAGTTAGCCTTCTTCAGTCTAAATTGTGCTTATATAGTGGTGCTTCAAATTCTCAGGAGTTTCTATCAAGAAAATGAGAAAGTCTGCTAATTTTGGTAGAAAAGAGGGCTAAGAAGAGGCCAGTCAAAGTTTTAAGGGAATTCCAGAGACTCAACACTGGCGCTCGTGCCAAGTGCAACCGTGCCATTGCAAGACTTCAGCAGGTTGTTACCAGAGATTTGGCACCGTACCCCGTGCTAGGTGACGACATGGCCGTGCGCCTGCCAAATATCGTGATAGAAGCCATTTTCGAGCTTATGTTTCGGGGGAGGCTTCTGCTAAGTTTCTTTTAGGGTGTGATTTAGGCTTCCTCCTCTCACTCCCAAGCCCCATCAGGGGGAGAATAATTTAGGTTTAGTTTATGTATACATTGTACAAGATTGATTGATTTCAAAGATTCAAGCATAAGTTCCTATTCTCTTTCTCCTTAATTTCATGTTTATTGTTTTGTTTACATGTGTGTTAATTCTTGCTTTGATTTTCTTTTCGATGTTTATTTGTAATTAAAGTTGTGATCTTTGATTGTGATTATCCTTTTAATGACTAATTGATCTTGTTATAGACCTTTACTCCTCTTGTTTATGTCAGACTTTAGGGTTTTATCTCACGTCCATCACGTGTTCGATGAAATAATTGAAAGAGCTCTCATCCATATGTTGGGGCAATTGACTTATGCTCAAGGGGGAAATTGAATGTCTAGTATGGGTAAAACAATAGCTGGGATTGAGACATGAAAATAGTCTCGGCCACTAGCTAGGTCAAGAGTTTTTAAATTTGTAGTTTAATTGAGCTAATCCTATGAAAATATGTGGTTAGAATAATTAGACCAGCCTAAGACCCTTGAGAGAGCGATTAGATGGTCTTTAATGATGCCACCGATCATCCTTGAATAATAGCATAACTTGGAAAGGTGAGGGTTTGACTTGATTAGTTGGTCTATCTTAGGTTCAATCATAATCAAAGTCTCTTTTTGTTTGCTCACTTTAATCATTTAGTCCTTCTTCCCTTCACCCTCTATATAGCATATATTGATACACTTGAGTTAGCTTTGGTACTTGAAAATACAACTTCCTGTGGAATACGACCCATACTTACCGGTTGCTAGCTACAACTACACTGTGCACTTGCGGCATTTTTTAACTCAACACCTATCACCATTGATTAGTCATTCTTTTCTTGCCAGTTTGGCAATATATTTGATTAAAGAGATGTATTTTCTCTCATTGCTTTAAAAGTTTGCAATGCTAGCTATTTAGGAGGGCCTTATTTGGTTGGCTTATAAGCTTTTGTTCTACATGTAATAATTTCTTAGCATTTCATTCAAGTTTTTGCTTAGAGTTATCAAAGGTAAGTTTACTCCAAGTCTTCAGATTCAATTTAATCTTTTTAAGTTTCTAGGCTACTCGATACATCAGAGTACATGGTATTATCATTTTCTAATTTTGTTTGACCATCTTATGGGAATACTAATAATGAGCCCATGAGTGTTGATACTTAAAAGTATCCCCCCTTCTAGAGGGATGTGCTGGTTTTGTGTTGAGTAGCACATATGCATGGTTAGAGCAAGTAAAATAACCATTTGACACTAGATAATTCGGAAATAACTGAAGGTAGTCTTCCCAAATATAACCCTATCTAATTTTTCATAGACTACCTTGCCACGTAATAGTTTTTTCCAGGTAAATAATCTTCCCTGAACATTAGCATCACATCCTTTAGTGTATGCTAAAAATTCATTGAGTCTATGCACCTTACTAGTATTAAGTTGGATTCCCTCAATTTTCTTAGTAGTTTGTAACATTTCATTAAAATCACCCATGATACACCAAGGTATATTAATGACATCATTAAGTTGCTTAAGATGATACCAAAATTCTTCTTTTTCTTGTTCTAGAGCTGGAGCATAAATAACTGAAAGCATACATTGTTTCAAATTAATTTTGTTGAACACCATACAATGTATTATTCGAGTTTCCTTTATAATAACATTAACATCTACATTTTCTTCATTCCATAGTAGCCAAATTACTCCCATGTGATTTTGCGAATGTATGGTTGAGTACCTATGATATCTAAGCCTTTTAACTATATATGTATTCTATTGGTTAACCATTGTTTGCAATAATATCAAGATATTAAGCTTGATTATTCGATTAATGAATCCCACCTTGTGTTGGAGTTGATATTTCTTAGTCCTTTGGGTGTTCCAACATATAATTTTCATATAAATAAGCAACAATGAGAAAGGTGTCTCCATTGGTAGTTAATCCAAAGGATCTGCTAGTGACATGTGCTTCTACTTCGTATCTATGGATCCAATGGATCGGTCGATAACATGGTGTTGTGATTTTTGTAACTAATCCACAAATTAATATGTGATTCTACATCGTATCGGATGATCCAATGGATCGATTGGTAATATGATCTTGGGAATGGAGTTGTAATTGACTCACTAGATAAAAAAGTCTTGCAAATAGAGTTGGTATACACTATTTCACTCACCTACAATAAAGATAATTTTACATAAGATGATGAAGACAAAGATTTATTTACAAATCCAACACCAAATTCAACAAATGAGGTAATAATTTTTTTGGCATAGTAATTACTTCAGGATCATGATGTGTCATCCCTTTTCCTGCACTTTGGCTATCCTCAATATCTTGAGAAGATTTCTAGCTTTCTCTATAAAACGAACAGCTAAAAGTACAACTGGTGAAGGAAAAACTTTCAGCAAGTAAGTAATTCACAAGTCTACCAAGTTATCGCTCCGTAATATTACAAAAAGACCAGTTAATCCATTTAACATTAACTTCATGGCTAAGTAAGTCATTGAACCAGCCAATTTGAAAACAAATTTTCTAAAGAACCTTAATAAATGAATCAATCTTTAACAAAACAAATTCTTCAAGCTCTATCAACCTCTTTTCTAAATATTGATCAGGCATCTGAGCATGACAAGTTAACATGCATTCCTTCTAATCCAACAAGAAGTTTCCACAGCCCAAAAGAAAAATATTCCCAGCATTCATGAGTATTTTAAGTCTCCTATAGTGGTGCTTCTATACATGATTAGCAACACACCTGTTCCAGTCTATTATATTATTATGACTTAGCCAATAAATATACCACTCTAAGTTGAAACACATTGGCCCAGACATGTTGAGAAGCAGAGTTTGCATAACAAAATTTTAAAAGGCACTCACATAATGGGCTAAAAAGGTCTCAGAGAATTAATAGCTTAATAATCATTCATTAATGACCAAGACACTTATCATACACATCAAGCATACCTAAGGCCACCTAAGAATTTTGATTCTAGCATGACAAATGTATGCTTGACTATTGGTATCAACAATAGAAACATGCTAACATTCATGCCAATAATCATAGTAGTTATGCAGAAAATAGGTAATAACAAATGCATGCCCAAATATATTTAGAAATAAATTCAAAAATAATAATATAGATGCTCTCAGCTTTTCTAAGTATAGCATCCTTGATCAAACTAGAAGCAACCTTCTTCATGTGCCCACCCTAGCACCTTATAGAAAATTTGTAGAAACCAAGGGTGTGGCTTAAGAAGAAGAGATAACAAGTGAGAACTTTACTTCTCCTGAATCATAACCAAACAATGCGAAACAAATGCAAAGGCGGATGCTATGTTCAGAACACATGATGTCATAGGCTATCTCAACATTGGCAACAACCTCCATGGAAAAGTACAAAACAAGTCCTTGTAATCTAGTAGAAGGGAAATCAGAAGCAGAAACATGTAACAGGGAAAAGGCCATTAGAATGCTGCCAAAGCCCACAAACGTTGGTAACAATCCTGAGGTGGCCAAGATCTGAACAGAATCGAGGCCAAGAATAGCACAGTCTAACTAAAACGGTGCCAAGAGAACGAAAAAGGCACTCATATTTTAAGCTCAAATCATAGCAAATTGGACGAAAGGAAACAATGTTGCAGGGAGGAGTGGTAACAAGAGTCTATACTGAAGGCTTGGAAAATAAGAAAAATACTTACCTGGTCCCCTAGAGAGAGGAAACTGGGTTATTCACCTGAGGGCATACAAACACCATGAGGGCTGATTGAAATCTTGCTTAAGCAAGTACCAACATCTTCACAATCACAAATTGTAATGATACAATGCAAACTGAAACCCTAGATTTCTCAGAGGCATTCAAAATTGTTCTGGGTTCTTCATTACTGCTTACAGTACAGTCAAATCTGGAAAAGAACAAAGCTGACTTAGGTTTGCTGAGAACAATCTTTAATATTGGAGCAGAGGAAACATATATAATCAAAGGTGGGGATCAAGGAGGTTCAATCTTTAAGCAATAAAGGATGGAAGGAAGGTGATTAGAGTCCTTTATTAGTGGCAAGATGAGTAGAGAGGGCACATAGATGGTGGATCAGGCGGCAAATCAGGAGGCTTCTTCAGGTGGCGGTTAGAGTTCAAGAACAAGAAAGGCATGAGACACATTCTCTCTCCAGCTTTTCTCTCTCTAGAGAGGTTTTTTGGCCAACCCTTGAGAACATGAGCTTTTTTTGTTAAAAATAAACTTGCCCTTCACTAAGGTATATGCATTTTACTAACATGGGCAAAATTACACATCTCTCTTTTTCTGCGTTGTTTCCTGAATTGATCTCAATAGTGAATCCCCCCAAAAAAAATCCTTATTTGTGAATCTATTTGTTTTTGATTTTATGTTTCTTGTGTTTGCTTGTAAATGTATTTAGCTTGACATCCTACTAGAATAAGTAAAAAATATTTCCATAGTTTGAATTTGTTCGACTCAAAAGAAACTCAATTTTAATCATAAATTTTTTTTTTCAAATTTTAATCTGGACAATCGGTCATGTTTTGAACTAAAAATTGAGTGATTTGGATTTGAGATTTCGAAGGCAGTTTATAAGAATTTTAAGAACCAATTAACTCAGTTCAAATTTGAATAATTTGATTTCGGTAGAATAATTAGGATTGAACATTAAGACATCAAGATTGTGTGTAAAATAATATAACCATAGCCATAAGATTAGTAGGACGATTAGAGGAGATCAACCACATCAGTGTAATTAGTTAGGGCTAATTATTATTGATTAGTTTTAGTTAGCTTCTAGAATTCAGCCTGGATATGAACAAGTCTCTTGCATCTTCAGTATAGGATGCAATAACATGATTCTCACTCTAAAATTACTCATTTTCTCTCTCTAGAAATTGAAGTTTCTTGCTTCCTAGATTTGTACATGATATCAGAGCACTCAGGTAATCTCTGAAACTCGTTCTATTTTCCTCTGTTGTTCTTTGATCAATTGATCTGTTCCATCAATCGATCATAGCTTTCATTCTTTCAGTGATCAATTGATTGATTGGGATAACATTTTCTTTCTTTTTGAATCGATCGACTTGATCCACAACTCGATTAGCTTTTCCCTACATGTTTGAAGTTTTACAGATCTAAATCAATTTGATTGATAGTGGCGTCTGGTGATACGATTAATCTGGAATACAATCCTTTGTTTCTTCATAGTTCAGGTCATCCTAGACTTGCTTTGACTGCAGTCAAAATGAATGGTTCAAATTTCATGAACTAGAGTAGAGCGGCCAAGATCGCCTTGAACATTAAAAATAAGTTTGGATTTATTATGGATCATATTCTAGGCCCGTTCCAAGTGCTCCTTCATATAGACAAGGAGGATGTGTGATGATAGGGTGTTGAGTTGGTTACTCAATTCCATTGTACCTGATTTCAAAGGCTTTTCTTTAGCCTAGATCATTCTATGAGTTGTGGGAGGAACTCAATGAAAGATTTGGCTAGAGTAATGAACCTCTCATTTATCAGTTGGGGAAAGAAGTTTCAGATTCTATCAAGGTAATGATAGTGTAGCAGTTCATTACACCGAAATGAAGAAGTACTAGGATGAATTAAATAATCTTCATGATGTGTCTATATTGCAAATGTGTAACAACTTGTCAAGCAATGAACAAACTGTGGCGCTTGACCAAAGGTTGATGCAATTCTTGATGCGTTTAAATGATAGTTACGACACCATTAAAGGACAAATCTTATTGTTAGATCCTCTTCCTGCCATAAGCAAAGCCTATTGAATGATTCAACAAATTGAAAAACAAAGGCAGATTACCAGCCATTTGACCTCTGTTAATGAATTACTGCCAAAGTTAGTAGAGGTGAAGAATTTAATTGTAATTCTAGTGGTTTTCTAGCTCAAAATGCATCAAAAATCAGAAAGGACAACAACAAGAAAGGGAAGTCCAATAGGTTTTGTGGCCATTGTTAGAGAACTGGTCATACTATGGATCAGTTTTTAAGTTGATAGGCTATCTTGATTGGTATAAAGGGCTGAAGGATGGCCCAAAAGGGAGGAAGCCTTACAAGTTCATAGCAGTTGTGACAAATCAAACCTGAGATTTTGAATCAAATAGCCCTTTGGATGACTTTGGTTCTTCAAAAACTAGACATATTGATGAACAATATGATGTTAGTTTTGTTCGAGCTATTACACAAGAGACAATGAAACTTATGAAAGGCAAATATAACATGGAACAGTCTTAGTAGCACCGATCATTTGCTCATTTTGCAGGTCAGGCATCTTTTAGCTCTCATTTTAGTATTAGTTATACTGTACAAACTAGCAATTCAGGTTTATGGATAGTGGACATAGGGGTTTCATACCACATGACATCTAAAACTAGTTTCTTTTCTAAACTCTTATCCCTGTCTAACCCTATATAAATAATCTTACCTTATGGTTCTCTTATATCTATCACACGTTTAGGGTAGATCAACCTACATCCTAAACTGATCCTTTACAATGTTCTGTATGTGCCAGGATTTAAGCTCAACTTACTTTCTATTGGTGAGTTGCTTGCTGATCTACACATGTTTACCAGGACTTTCCCTAAAAAAATCCATTTCCAGGACCTTACAACTAAGAAGGTCATTGATGTAACTCCTTATGTTAATGTACTTTACAAATTAAGGTTGTCAACCAAATATACACAGTCTTGTGGTGCCTCTTTTCCTGCTGGCATGGTCAAACTAAGTCTTATTTCTGTAACTTCTAATAATTCTGTTTGTGATTCAGTTGATGTTCTTCATACTAAGCTAGGTCACACTTGAGTTTTCAAGATAAAGTACATTGATTTTTGTAAATCTCAATTGTCAGATCTCTTTTTCTGTGAGACTTGTATTCTGGCAAAATAGTCAAGATTACCTTTCAATAATAGCTCTAATTCTTTAACTAAGCCATTCCAACTTGTTCATATGGATTTACAAGGCTCTTATAGGATCGCTAGTATTTCTGGAGCATAATGTTTCCTCACTATAGTAGATGATTACACTAGATCAACTTGGATTCACTTACTTCAAAGCAAAAATCAAGTTGGCTCTAGTATTATTGCTTTCTACAATATTATAGGAGTACAATTTTCTACCAAAATCACTTTATTAAAAGTGATAATGGCATTGAATTCTTCAATTCTACATGTAAGATTTTTGTTAATAAGAAAGGCATTTTGCATCAAAAAACTACTATCAAAAACCCCACAGCAAAATGGAATTGTAGAAAAAAAATACATGCATCTTTTAGACACAGCTAAAGCTATACAGCTTCAAGCTGGGTTCTCAAAGAGGTTTTATGGATAGGGCATCCTTTCTACAACTCACATGGTCAACAAACTACCAATGCAAAACCTATCTTGGAAAAGTCCTTTTTGAAAAGCCTTATGGTCAACCACTAACTTATGATGAATCAAGAACTATCAGCTGCTTGTGTTTTGCTAAAAATTTAGGAGTTCAAGATAAGTTTGAACCTAGAGCAGCAACGTATATTTTGCTGGGAGATCCCTTTGGTTCGAAAGGCTACAAGCTTTATGATTCGAAACATAAAAGTGCCATTTATAGCAGAGATATGATTTTCAAAGAAGATTTAAAATTGTGTCTAGAAGCTCAAGCTGATCTTATCAGTTCTCCTATTTTACCTTCTATGCTTAACTCTATCTCTTCATCTGATCCACCTCATGTCATCCACACTGCTATTCCTTCAGATACTTTTCCATCTTCAAGTCATGAGTTTTCAAAACCCGAATTAGACCATTCTATCTATAAATCAAACTTCGTTGTTTCTGTTAACACCGATCCAATAGTCTAAGACTCAGCCTCTTTTTCATCTTTATCTACCACCATTTCAATTCCTTCTCCACCTTCAAATGATCATCCACATATTCCATAAGTTAGAAGGTCTAGCATGCCTAGAGGTCTGCCCAATTGGTTGAAAGACTTTGTTTATACTAAGGTCACTCAACCTCACCCCACAACAACACCTTCTACCTCGCCTTATACAGCTCAATCCTTAAGCTTACTTACTATCATTGCTTCATCAACTTCTTATCAACACCCTTTGTTTGACCCTTCTAACTTGACATATCTCTCTATAAATCATGTAGCATCTATTGCTAATGTTTTGCAAATACCCGAACGTAGTTGTTATAGACATGCGCAGTAACACCCTAAAGAGGTGAAGGCTATGGAACTTGAACTTGCTGCTTTAGAAGCAAATGGTACTTGGGTTCTTACTTCGTTACCTCTAGGAAAGACGGCTCTCCCCTCAAAATGGGTGTATAAAAATAAGTACAGACCAAATGGAACTGTTAAGAGACACAAAGCTAGATTAGTGATGAAGGGGTTTTGATGAAATTAAAGACAAAGACTACGAGCATGCCTTCTCCCCTATGGTTAAACTTACTACAATTAGATTGCTTGTAGCGCTAGCAATTGCTAAGTCCTGGACATTACCCCAACTAGATATAAACAATGCATTTTTACATGGTTTTACAGATGAGGAGGTTTATATGTTGCCTCCACAAGGATACACAAAATCTCTTCTTGGACAGGTTTGTAAACTTGTAAGGTCTCTTTATGGCCTCAAACAAACTTCAAGGCAATGGAACCTTAAACTCACAAAGTTCTTACTTAGCAAAGGATTTACTCACTCAAAGAGTCATTATCCCCTCTTCACTAGGCTACAACATATTAAGCATACTTTTAACTTGGTTTATGTGGATGACCTTTTAGTTATAGGGTTGATGTTAAGGGCGTTTCTGCCATCAAATAAGAATAACATTCTATTTCACCATTCAGGATTTGGGGTTGGCTTGTTATTTTTAAGCATTGAATTTTGTAGATCACAAGATGGGACCTTTCTCAATAAGAGGAAGTATATACTAGATGTATTAACTCAAGTTGGTATGACTGGAGCAAAACCAGCTAAGTTCCCCTTTCCAAAAGGCCTAAACTATCAATTAATGTAGGCATTATTCTTAAAGGCCCTCAATCTTATAGAAGAATTATTGGGAGATTGTTATATCTTACTCTTACCAAATGAGACATATTATATGTTGTGCAGCACTTAAGCCAATTTTTGCAGCAGCTAGAGAACCTTATTTTTAGGCAGCAAAGCATGTGTTATGGTATCTCAAGGGAACTCGAATTCAGGATTATTTGATGCTAGGTATAATTCTTTATAGATCACAGCTTATGGTGATGCTGATTAGGGCTCTTGTAAATTTAGTTCAAGGTCTCTTATAGGATATTGTGTTTTTTAGGAAAATTCTTTGGTGTCTTGGAAAATAAAGATATAAAAGACAATAGCAAAATCTTCAATTGAAGTTGAATATAGATCAATGTCGGCTATGACATCCAAGCTTCAATGGATACACAATTTGCTTCAAGATTTGCACTTTCCTCCTACTTTACCTATCATCCTTTATTATGATAGCAAAGTTGCCAAGCATCTTGCCTTGAATCTCGTTTTTCATGAGCAAATAAAACATTTGAGCATTGATTCTCCTTACACAAGAGATAAGATACTTGAGGTCTTCCTACATACAACTTATGTTCCATTCAGAGAACAACTTATTGATCTGATCACCAAGCTTCTCAGTGAATCTTAACATCAATATTGGTGTTCAAGGTTGGGATTGTTGGCTTCTCCACCAATTCCATGAGGATGTAAAATACTATAGTAACAATCATGAGATTAGTAAGGCGGTTAGAGGAGATTAACCACATCAACATAATTAGTTAGAGCTGATTATTATTGATTAGTTAATTCAGATTATATATAAATAAGTTTCTTGCATCTTCAGCACAAGATGTAATAACATGATTCTCACCCTAAAATTACTCATTTTCCCTCTCTAGAAATTGAAGGTTCTTGCTTTATAGATTCGTACATTGTGCCTAGGCCTGTTCAACATGTGCAAATTAATAATTGAAAATGATCTAATATGAAGTTTTTATTAGATATCTAAATACACTAAACCCAAATTAACCCAAACCAGATTAACGACACACTCAACAAACATTACATCAAAGGCCTAACAACCATTCGACAGATCTTCCTTTAAATTTATTGAGACCCTCTCCTCATGCCAAAGTCTTTAGGCCTGCAGCGCCTTCATTTAATTTTGATATCTTGAAGGACTTAGTGTGTTGCACAACATCCTTCTTGATGACTTATTACTTTGTGTGATTGACCCAAGACTACAAGGCCTTAGGAGTTGTCTTGCTAACTCTTCATGTTTTACTCAATAACTTCTTAGGGGATTTCCTTAAAAAAAGAAAATTAATTGGCATCAAACTTGAATTATCGCTAATTGATTCTTGATCTAACTCATTGTTAACCCTTCAACTCTATATTTCTTCACCAAAGTTGTAGCTTTAGATGCCCCCCTTGCATCATAAACTAGACAATGTAAGCTGTAAATTAAAGGATAAACTACGATACATAAGTCATAGTTGAAGGTTAGGGAAGGTATACTCTAATTACTACAAGAAAATTGCCTATTTCTGACCGAAAAAGCGGTCACAAATTGTGAAAAATCGGTCACAAATGATGTTTGTGACCGCCTTTGTGATCGATTCCTGCGGTCACAAAACCCTTGGTCGGAAATTGAATTTGTGACCGATTCAGTCGGAAATTGGGACGCGATTTGTGACCGATGGTGTGGTCACTATTTGTGACCGAATTTGTAACTACCTTTTTCTTCCATACTGTTTTCCACACAGCTTTCGCGGTGAGAATTTAAGTCAGACTTGTGACCGACTTTGTGACCGAATATGAATTGTGATCGATTTTGTGACTGATGTGAGTCACATAATTTGTGACCGCGATTGTGACTGGCGTGTGTTGCGACTGACTTTGTGATCAATTTTGTTGAAAATGTGCCATTCTTGTGACCATATTTGTGACCAATTTTGGTATGGTCAAAAAATATTTGTGACTGACATTGTGACCGCTGTCCTTTGTGACCGCATTTATGACTAATTTTGTTGGAAATTATGCTTCGTTGTGACCATTTTTGTGACCGATTATGAAAATTGAAGAATAATTTATGACTGCTTTTGTGATTATTTTTTAAGCAATAGTTTGAGAAGTACATTTGAAATATAATCATCTCCATGAATTTACAAAACTATGACCACACATTTATACAGGCATGACAACCACATTCATGCTTCCATAACAACCAAAGCTTCATATTACATAATAACTGAACTAAGATCTAACATGATTATCTTCACATTAAATATATAAGTCTAAATTATAATAATTCAACTACTTTTAAAGTGTTTCAAACCACAAGTCAAGTCATCAAACATTGTTACCATACAAATCATTTGTCATTCTTATCTGCATCCTCATTCTCTTGTTAATCATCATTGTTGCCATCATCATCATCATCATTATCATCTTCATCTTCATCTTTATCTTCATCCTCACCATTACTACCACTAGTACTTCCAATTCCCCCATTTCCAACACCAACATTGGTGGATATTGGAATTGTAAAATTCATTTGTTGCATCAAAGTTTTTACAAGTTTTGTGGTCTCAGATAGTTTTTTCTCGACCCGATGCAACCTCTTTTTTAACTTTTTCTGTGATTGCTTCTCTTTTTCAAATAGTTCAATAGAAACTTTAGTGGTAGTAGGTGGACCGATAGTAGAAGCACATGAATCTTCCATTCCAAATCCAAAAATTTTACCTTTCTTGGTGAGGCCAACAGCCTCCTTCCAAATAGTCATATGAGTTTCCATCGGCAGTTGAGGAAGTGGCGTTCCTTGGGAGGTAGAACCTTCACCTTGAATGGATGCTTGGATCTCTAAAAGTCTTTTTTTATTCTTCTCATACATTATAGTGAATATGAGCATTTGTAACAACCCTCCGAACCCTAGGACTAGGAGTGTTAGTGTTTCTTAATTCCTTGGGCGAAACGGACAGAATTTTCCCTAAAAACTGACCATTTTTCAGGCTTAAAGCCTTACATTAAATCCCCTGCATTGAATACAAGCAAAAAAGGATAAATCAAATCAAGCTCAACTGCTACACGCCGGAGGCCACAACTCTACGGGCCATACGCTCGGGGTTCCTAGGGCGAAACAGACAGAGTTTTCCCTAAAAACTAACCATTTTTCAGGCTTAAAGCCTTATATTAAATCCCCGGCATTGAATACAAGCAAAAAAGGATAAATCAAATCAAGCTCAACGACTACACGCCAGAGACCACAACTCAACGGGCCACACGTTTGGAGTAAATCATTCAATAAAGTTCACTAATAGAAAAGAAATACAAAGCACAGCTCAACGGATCACACATCTGGAGTACTCAACATCCCAAAAATAAACAATTTAAGTGGACATGAAGTGTGAAGAAAATGGCATTGATGTTCCACATCACATAACCAAAACAAGCCTTGGAAATTAAACAATTCAGCTTGAATTCCTTGAAAATTAAACAAGTACTTGCTGACATTAAACAATTCAGCTTCAAGTATGAGAATGTTCCACATCACATAACCAACACAAGCCTTGAAGTGTAAAGAAAACTGCATTTGTAAAGAAAGCTTCAGGTATGCATTTGTATAAAAATGTTCCACATCACGTAACCAACACAAGCCTTCAAGTTGAAATTCCTTGGAAATTAAACAATTCATCAAGTGCATATATAATTATTTAAGGGAAGTGTATATATACCTTAGAAGCTAGTCTAACTTCAAAATAAACATAATATGTTCCGTTTTCCATTATGAGCTTCTTTGAGAATTTAAGATTGCCATTAGCTAGATTCCTTTGCATCAAAACTGGTGATGGCTTATTCGATCTAAAATATATATTTGCTGATATTTTCTTCTTTTGAACGTATATTCAAATACTTACTGACATTTATCAAAACAAAACATTCAATGTGTATGTGTAAAAATGAAACTCGTGAAAACAACCTCCTTCGATCTCTCCCAATGTTGATTTAAGTTCTTGAGCTTATAAATTTTTAGAGAAATAAGTCACTTACATATGCCTCTTTTGACTTTTGATCGACAAATGATTGATCTTTTTTCCTAGAGTGGGTGAGTGCAAATAATTCATCAATAGTTGGCTCTCTTTGTAATTTTTCCGCCTACATACAATTAAAAGTAGATTAGTGATTATGAACACATGTAAATAATTTCAATTAGTTAGTCAAAATCAATGCATATGTACGAAAATATATATATATATATATTTATATTACCAATGTCCTCCTATGCTTAGAATGGGGAATTGATCCACCATAATGTACATATGAACCTACTCCCAACGGTGATGCTCGATTCGTCTTGCCTAACATACTTTTCCCTTTGAATTCTTCAGACTCCCAATATACACATAAGCCATCATAAACATCTTTGCTAAGCTACACAGGTTGTTTGCCGCTTTTTCGAATCTCAAATGCCATTCCTTTTAATCTTGATGATCCACGAAACTCGAAAACTCTCCTAATCTCATGAGCATGCTCATCACCCTAACAAAATTTTTTCTAAAAGTAATCCAAAGTTATAAGCACAGGTAAGTATGTGAAAAAGATCTACCAAATGGTTTTTTTTTTCTTTTTTTTGCAACTATTAGGCAACTTACTTTGAATTCATCAAACCACATATTTTGCACTTCAATTGGTATTTCCTTCCAAGTATGATAAGGTGAATCAAACTTACTTCTCATGATATTATAGAGGGCATGAATGACGTGAGTATGGTTTGGGTAGAATTTGCCTAAAAAAAAAAGAAACATATAGTCATAAAAAGTTCATTTTGTAATGTTGCTTAAAAAAAAAAAAAACAATCAACGCAAAAAGTAAGTACTTGCTCTTTTCCTGTTGGAAAGATCTTCGTCTTGGTTTGTCGTTGGACATCTTCAATAGGTTGGGAATCTTCTTGAGAAGGTTGAGAAGTTTCAAGAGTAGTTACAGGAGTAGGAATGCCTATTGGAGTGGTGGTAGATGTAGGTACATGGCCAAAAGAAAGGTGGGTTGGTTGGATAGTAGACAATCGGGTATTTGGCAGAGCATGATTATGAAAAGGTGGAGAGCTTGTAGGGATGGAATTTTGGGTGGGATCTATGGTAGGTGAAGGGGTAGATGCGGGAGTCCCTTGAGAAGAAGTAAAATGAAACGAAACTTTTTCTTGGTACGACTTTTCTCCGACATCTTTCACAGGAAAATAATTCATAAACAAATAAATACAAAATTGGCAATTGTCAAACGTAGAAATCACGAACATGATAGATACTCTTGGAAATTAACATAAAATCATACAAACATACATAAATAAGACTATCATAAAAGAAACAAGATTGTCTTCACTAACATTAAAATTATAATCATCAAAATTATAACAAATAACTACTAATCATGAAAATTATAACAAATGACTACTCATTATCATCCTCATCATCTTCAACTTCGGTATCATCCTCATCAGCAAATTCTTCTTCTTCTTCTTCCTCCTCCTCGTCCTCCTCTCCCTCCTCATCCTCTTCATTCTGATGAGTCATTAGTGTAACATCTATATCAACTTCTTCATATCCATCATCTCGAGGTTATCAATTTGAACATCATCTAATATAGTAGTAGCATCAGACATAATCTCCTCTTGATAAGCACGTTGCAATGTGTACTTGCTATCCACTCTAGATCTAGGAGTAGTTTTTATAACCACCCACCAATCTTGGTTGTCTCTTCTTCTCACCGGATATGGCACGTAATACACCTGAGTTGCAAAATCTGCAAATATGAACGGATCATATTTCCTATACCTTTGAGTGTGTCTAATCTCTACAATACCAAAATCTTTATGCACCCTTGTACCACTATTAGGGGTGTTGTCGAACCGGTGACAATTAAACAAAACACACTTTTTGATTGGCTCTCCTGGATATTCAATCTCAACTACATCTTTCAGAATCCCATAGAAATCATTTTCAACACCACCTTCTCCAGCTCCTTTAGCACAAACTCCACAGTTGTAAGTTTTTTTGTCTTCATTCCAAACTTCTGTGTGGAACTTATAACCATTAACTGTATACATAGGCCATGTATTCGCAAGTCTTAGAGGTCCCAATGCTAACTGACACAAATATCGATGACGTTCTGTATCATACATTTGCATCATATCCACCTAATAAGTAAGAAAACATAATTTAATTACTCAACTAAGCAATATACATATATATGTATATATACATATATATATACATATATATTAATTTAATAGCTTAACGAAGTAATACGTTAGCATCAACTTACATTATTTGTAAACCAGGAAGCAAATTGTGTTGCGATTAAAGCATCAACTTGTTGATCAGAAAGGTATGGGTTGTCTTCTCTTTTTTCTTGAGTGAAGAAGCTGCCAAATGCAGCACTCCTTTTTAGGGTTAAGTACGTATTAAATATGTTTTGAAAGAACATATTGAAATATAAAATATTAATAACTAACCCAATATAAGGCTGTACTTCCTTGTAGTTTAGTAGAACATGAAGATGAGCAGCATTATATTCTTCATCAGTCAACCACTGCGGTGTTACTCGCCCACTGGGATGACCTTGTGGATGAAAAACCGATAAAGTTGGTTGTGTATCATCCTGCTCAACTTCATCCTCATTTCTTTTATTTCTATTGCGCATATATGGTACATTAGATGCGAAATAGTATGTGCAAAAGTGAGATGTTTCAAGATTAATGTACGCCTCACATATTGAGCCTTCCACACGGGCCTTATTCTGCACCATTTTCTTTAATAAGCCCAAAAACCTAAGATATAATTTGCCATATATGTTAGTAACTGTAATTTAATCCTGAAAATATTTTAAAAAGTTGTGTATAAAATAATAAAAACTTACCTCTCAAAAGGATACATCCAACGCTATTGGACTGGTCCTCCTAATTTTGCTTCATAAGCCATGTGTATAGGCAAATGCTCCATGCAATTGAAGAAACCAGGAGGGAAGATACGCTCTAATTTGCACAAGGTCACAACAATATTCTTTTCCATTTGGGACAGTTTCTCCTCGTGCAACACCGTTGAGCATAAGTCTCTAAAGAATTGGCTAAATTCAGTAAGAGGTTTCCATATTTGTTCAGGAAGTGCACTGAATGCACTTAGAAGTAATGATTGCATAAACACATGGCAATCGTAGCTCTTCAAACCACTTATCTTGGTCTTATCAACATCCACACATTTAGCTAAATATGATGAATAATTATCCGACATTCTCAAATCCTTTATCCATTGGCAAATAGCCTTTTTTTCCTGCATTGAAAAGCTAAATTTTGCCTTTGGTTTCACAAGTTTTCCATTAGCCAACTCCTTAAGCTCTAATTCTTTATGCCTACAGTACAATTTCAAGTCCATTCTTGCTTTGACATTGTCCTTTGTTTTCCCATCTGTATCCATAACTGTGTTGAAAACAGCATCAAATACATTCTTCTCTATATGCATAGCATCCAAATTGTGTGGAAGTAAGTTAGTCTTCCAATATGGCAATTCCCAAAATATACTTTGTTTGGCCCAGTTGTGAACTTGTCCAAAACCCTCAATGACAAAAGGTCCATTTTCAGTCACCTTAGGAAGGTGTTGCACAGTTTGCCATATTGTTTCCTCATGTAGTCTAGTAGGAGGCCTACTAGTTTCACTTTTGTTCTTTGTAAACGCATCCTTATTCCTCCTAAATTGATGATCCATTGGCAAAAATTGTCTATGACAATCAAACCACGTCGGCTTCCCTCCATTCTCTAAACGAAAGGCTTTGGATGAGGACATACAAATTGAATAAGCTAATTTTCCATGCGTACTCCACCCAGACAACATGCCGTACGCAAGAAAGTCATTAATAGTCCACATCAATGCAGCCCTCATTTGAAAATTTTCCTTCCTAGAAATGTCATATGTTTGGACACCTTTATTCCATAAGGTTTTCAAATCATCTATCAAAGGTTGTAGATATACATCTACATTGGCCTTGGGATTTTTCGGACCAGGAATAATGCAAGTCAAAAACATAAAAGGTGTACTCATACACATTTCTGGAGGGAGATTGTAAGGAGTTAGAATGACCGGCTAACATGAATAGGGCTTTGCGTACTGTGATGAAAAAGGAGAGAAACCATCGGCGCATAAGCCAAGTGTAACATTACGTGGCTCAGAGGCAAAATCAGGCCAAGTTCTATCAAAATGTTTCCATGATTCTCCATCAGATGGATGACATAAAACACCAGGCTCTCGAGGATTTTCAAAATGTCATATCATATGTTGAGCAGAACTATAAGATGCAAATAATCTTTTGAGCCTAGGAATGATAGGAAGATAATGCATTCTTGCTAAAGGCACATCTTTTTGTTTTCTCTTTTTTTTAGACGTACGCACCCCATATCGAGGAGCATCACAAAATTTGCATTGTTATAGATGTGCATCATCTTTATAATACAGCATACAACCATTAACGCAACAATCTATTTTTACGGAAGTGAGCCCCAATTTTCTCACTAACTTTTCTGCATCGGAGAACTTACGCGACACATAATTCTTAGATAGACATGCTTCTTTCATAAGTTGTACAACTTCATTAAAACAACTCTATGACATATTGTGCTCGGATTTAATACTCATCAATCTAAGAGCAACTGATAACTCAGAATGATTAGTGCAGTCATCCCACAAAGGACGTTGTAATGCATTTAACAAACCTTAAATTTTTGTGCATCTGGATTAGGAGGTTCTGGAATATGTTGATTAAAAGTGTCTTCAACCATTGTGTGATATGCATCATTGGAGATAGCATGATTTTCAGAAGAAATACTAGGTGGACTATGATGCATGTTTACTTCTTCACCTTCAGGGAGTTGAAGTTCCCCATGTGATGTCCAATACCAATATCCACTAGTGAACCCTTTCTTATAGAGATGAACCTTAACTTCTTCCGGTCGTAGTAATTTTGTATTCTCATACTACGCACAAGGATACCTATATACTTTCTCCCTCAAACACACAGGAAGGTTTCTTGCAAACATGTCAAACTCATTAACCCCCGCCACAAACTCAGGTGTTAATCCACCTCTATTGGGAAAAAGTCTATTAACCATCCACCTACGATGCTCCGGAATTTCCATGTTCTGTTTAAGTCAGAATAAATTATTTCGTTAGTTTTGTTCAACTATTAATAATAGTATAGCATGTTAAATTAAACAGCATAATACACATAACAAATGTATCAAAGTGCACATAGCTTCTTATATGAAAGCATAATTCTCATACTTAAAAACCACATGCAGACAGAAAACCGAATACCCAACTTGTAAATTATCATACAATCATAATATAATTGGCTAGACTTCACGATATAAAATGCATTATTGGGCCATACTAGAAAGTTCATCTACTAGAATAACATTAATTTGACTATCCCAAGTCTTTATGGCACATAAGGTACATTAGCTTAGGAGCTTCATAATTGAATTTTTGGTCAAATAGATATCCAAATATTGAGCCTTACACGTTTTTGGCATATATTAATGATATTATAGCTTCTTATATGAAAGTATAGTTTTCACACCTAATAACAACCACATGTAGACAAAAAACTAAGCACACAACATGTAAGTCATCATACAATCACAGTACAATTGGCTGGACTTCACGATATAAAATGCATTATTGAGTCATACCAAAAAGATCACATAAATTGTTGATGGGTCACTAAGTCCTTCCATCATAATAACTACTTCATGCTTATGTGCATAATAATATACATACTTGCATTGGTTAGAATTATATACCTCTACAATACACCTTCACGATCAAACAACTTCAACGTTCAATCACTTATATTGATCAACTGCGAGCTGTATCAAACGTATATACACATAAAAAAATATGAGTGCTTGTATATAAGGGAGGAGAGAGAGACAGAGCTAATTCTAAATAAAATCGAAATCACAAACAATATGCCAAAAAAGGTTAAATCTAAAACATTAATTATTAAATGAAAAGGTCCCAGAAACATTAATTATTAAATGAATAAGGGTGGGCAGAAGTTGTTGTAAGGAAATGAAAATGTTAGGAGGAAATATAAAATGACATTCCAAGTTGAAAGGAAAGTTCCCCGAAGATGCGAATTACCCATATTTTAAGTTATTTTCTAATAACTCATGTATTAACAGCAAAGTGAGAAACCATAAAATAAATTTCAATATAAAAAGTGAATTTCCAATCCCAATTTGAAGATTGCATTGTTTAACTATCACATCATTAAAATTTCACATTGGTTACATATGCTATCAAAGTTGCATCCCCTTTTCTTCCCCGATGAACCCAGTGTGTAAAGGTAAAAACCAACCATATCCATCCCAAGTGCAAACTTTAACTACGAAGAGCATTATTCACCCAGAGAAGCCACCGCACAATTATACACATGCTGATACACATGCTCGAACTAATCTAATATTTGCTCTCATATCTTAGAACATAAATTCCTTTCACAAGAGACCCCTAACGAATAAAGTCATCGGTCAACACTGGCACTCATAGTTATTCGTTTTCGGAAGGCTTGTTGACAATTAGCTTTGAAACTGAACTTGATTTGGTTTCTAAAATCGAAACCCGGACTTGAGACCATTAGTAAATCGGTTTCGAATTGAAGATATGCAAATGACAAGAAATATTACGCAGGAAAAATTGATAACAAAGGGTAAACAAATGCAGACAAACAGAACAAGAAGAAGAACTCATCGGCAGACATCAAAAATAGAAAAACAAAAAAAAAGAAAAAAAAGAATGCAACAATATGCCACCAAGCAAACAAATCATTGCCAATAGGATTCCATGATGACAAAGCAGATAAGCACAAGTATTCACCCTCTACAGCTTAACAATAGTAACAAATCCAACCAGCAGATAGTCGTGCAATTTGGAACAATAAATTCAAGAGAGCAGAACTAAAATGCTTGTCATCAGGTGCACGGCATTATAGTCTCAAATCCATGCCCATCCTGCCATCGTATGATAGCAACAACTAGAGAGATGCACAGTTTCTGATATAGGACAGCAGATGGTAAATTACCGTCCCTGAAAAATTATCACAGACCACCACTTAAGCAAAAGTATACCATCTTCAAATCATATAGGAGAGCATTGAGCAGACTTGCCTTTCAATCAAACCCATAATAATCAGTAGAAACTAGTAATATAACTATGAGTTCATATGTAATTAGAAGTAGTACTTATCCAAGTAACCGTTGACAGAAAATACTCCCACATTCATACCAAAATATCAATGAACTATAGAACTGAAAATGATCGACAAATACTCCTGAAAATGATTCATGAATGACTTGATTAGCTTAAATGATGTGAATCAGAAGACCCTAGGTCAGGAGTTGAGTTACACCAGTTACACAACCTAATAGTGTACTGTCTACATGCCAGATTCCAGTGTAAATAAGTGGTTTACAGAACAACTCATTTCCATTCGCAAAAGAAAGCAGTAAGGCAAAGTTTGAGATTAAATAATAAATATGATAAGAAACAAATAGGGTAAACATGGGATTTGACATAACTTACTTACACTTCTTTCATAGCTTTTTATCAGCTTGCTTTAGTACTTCTCTTTTTCAAACCCCTCTCCCCAAAAGCCACAACCATCTCACTATGGCTTATCATGTAATCATTCTTGGGCTGCCAACCATGGCACAAATAAGATCAACAGGTTACCAGAAACGAATGGATTAGCAGACAAAATATTCTCCCAAAAAAGGAGAAAGTAAGGTTGTTAGTAGATGAAAACACACAGATACTGAACTTGGGGAGGGGGCAGTAGTACCAACATTCCCTGAATTAGGCATGCCAGTCTGCCCATAATAACAAATCGAAACAACAAATCAAAACCCAGACAAATCGAACAACAAGCTCAAAAATCAAATCAAAACCCAGACCATTTGAAACAATCAGATTGCAACAAATCGAAACAAAAAAAATTCCAGACAAATTGAAACACAGATGAATTGAACAGCAAGCTCAACAATCAAGTCGAAACCCAGATCATTAGAAACAAGAAAAAGAAGTAACAAATCGAAACCAAAAAAACCCAGATAAATCGAAACCCAGACAAACCAAACAACAAGCTCGACCATAAAATCGAAACCCATACCATTTAAAACAAGCAAAAGAAGCAATAAATCGAAACAACCCAGACAAATCGAAACCTAGAGACTGGGAAACAACAAATCCAAACAACAACTCCAAACCTAGACAAATCTAGACAACAAATCGAATCAAATTGAAACAACAAATCGAAACCCAGACAAATCCAAATAAATTGAAACCATACTCATACCCAAACAAACTGAAAGAAATTGAAATCATACCCAGAAATCAGACTCTGAACTCAGAAAGGGGCGATTGATGCTGCTGCTAGATCATGGAATCTGCGGGTGGGCAAGATCGTCAAGCACCGGAAGTCGGAAGGGTCACCATGCGACAATCCAAAGAACTGGCCACTCGAAGAACATTGAACCCAGAACTCGAACAACTCATAGGACTCAAAGAAACAAAAGAAAGGGGCAAATTGAAGCCACTGCGAACTTGTGAAGTGCGAAACTGCAATCTAGGGTTTCTCTTTTAGGGTTGGAGAAGAAGTGACGAACTGGGAATTTGGGAAGTGAGAGAACAGAGAAATGGGGAAGGGCACAAGTAAGGCAAACGTCCAGTTTTAGTTTTTTTTTTTTTTAATTTTGTTGATGGAAAATTAGTCCCAGTCTTAAAAATTAAAAAAATCATTTTTTAATTTTAAAATTTTGAAAATTGTGACCAATTTTAAAGTGGTATGAAAATTGGTCACAAAATGTGACTGAATCTCATACGCTTAATTTTTGATCAGAAATTTCTTACCGCCCTCTATCTGTCATAAAATTAGTCACAAATTGTGACTGCTTCTCACAGGTCTCAAAAAAGCGATCACAAATTCTAGTTTTTCTTGTAGAGCCACCCTTCATGCAATGCACCTTAGACACGGCGTCTATGCTATATAAATTCGAACTAATTTTGCAGAATACTTTAATATGAGAGCTATGCTGTTTAAACATGAGATATGTTGTGTCGAAAGACTTCTAATTACCATATTTAAGAACATTTCAATCAAACATTTAAAGTAGTTAATGGTTAAAAGTCTCAAACTGTTTTTATGCTCTATCTCATAGCATAGAGAGCATGCCTGATTGCACGTTCCTGTAGAAGTTCATTATCAATAGGAAAGTGTTATTTTTGTTCCCTAAGTATGTGCTTGCCACATTATATCTTTTTGTTGGGGTATTAATTCTCTATTTTTTGTAAAACTCAGAAAACTCTTGTCGAATATAATAACTAAACAAGTAATGGCCGAACAATATTTATTTGACCCCATATGGAAGCATCTTTGTTCTCCTAAGTAGAACCCACATTTGGAGTGATTCACCTGTGGAACATGCAGTTAAATTTATGTTGGTCCAAGTCAAGCCCCGATCTATCTTACAACTCTAAGGTTAAATAAGTATTCTAACTTAATAAGAGATCTCATAGTAAAACCCTATTCATTGGATGTTGCCAATCGAAGCACTCAATCATGTATAGAACATCAGTAACCATTTTTGTCTTAACAGTGCCAATTTTACAAGTCCCCCCTCTCACATACATTTATATATATACACTTGTATTTGGGTGCATGATGTATTAAATTTAAAGGTAATACAAGATTTTTGAAATTTTACAATAGTAAGGCTCAATTAACTAACAGCCTATAGTATTATGCTGCCAACATCTTTACAGCTTCTTTAATTACTAAGAGTCTACTCAAAGCAACCTTTTTTATAACGCTTTTAAACCATATCTTTTTTCATAATAATATCTTTTAAACCATATCTCTTTGCATAAACACTCCCACAAATAGTACTTTTAAACCATATCTTTTTTCATAATCATTCATAGTTTTTTTTGGATTTCTGACCATGTATATTAATTTAAAATTTAAAATTTAACAAAGAGTAATTTGTTCAAAATAAGAAACAATCTCTTTAATGCTTGAATAGTTAGAAGTTCACATTTTCATCATTTTTAGGTAAAACCAAGTACGTTGCAGAGATATTTATATCCCAATTGTTACAATGACATTAAAAGAATATAACAATGACTCTATTATTTGGCAAGCCTTTTTTATTTGATTTGAATTTTCTTTTTTTAAAAAAAATAAGGGAAGGCTGGTTTGTTATTGATTGAAACTATAGGTCCACTCCAAAGTATGAAACAGTATTCATTTCCCATAGGTAAAGGGGCTAGCATTATTGATGTTTATTGATGTTTGGCCATTCCTAATTCTATGAAAGGGCGCAAACAAGCAAAGTAATGGGTTCTCTCATCTCTGCAGGGACCAAAAAAATATTAATAACTTAATAGTATTTATTTTCCCCCCTTCCCCCCCCCCCCTTCCGAACAAATCTCTCTTTTTTTTTTTTTTTCCTCCCTTCTCATTAGCAATATGAACATAGAGAAGGAGAGGGGATAAGATTTGTCCAATTGAGGCCTTTTTTTGGGGGGGGGGAGTTGGTCCAAACCATCGTGTTTGAATTTCATCCTCTTGTACTATAATATTTTTTTATTTTCTCTCTCTGCGGTCATCCTGGCCCGAACCCTTTATTAGGTCACTTGGGAAGACTTATCTGATCTCTCTGCCTCTAGGTATTTTCTTCTCCCAGGTGCATATTCTCTTGATTAAAGAGAGCAGCAATTTAATATTTCTTTTGTTTATATTAAAATATAATATACTAGTCTAGGTTTGTTCAAATAATTTAATAATTGTTTCTTTTTGAATATTCTCAACCTAAGTTTCAAAAATTGGAGCTCAGACTTACCACATCAGCAAAAGTTTCACTTTTCTAAAACTTATATTCTATTATTTTTCCAACCAATAAAACTCATTCCTAGATAATTAAATTAAATATTTGTCGTGGAGACCACCTCACAATATATTTTTTAATTAGTTAAATAATATTTTTAAGGAAAAAGAAAGAGAAAAAAATGCACAAAAAGACAAAAAAGATGGAATAAGGGAAGGAATCATACCCCATTATGTCTTGCATGTCTCCTTACGTGTTCATGTGGCTGGAAGTATTGAGTTCCATTTTTTGTGGGAATGTTGAGCTCCACCACTGGAACCCATTCCAGTGGGTGCGGATGACCTTAAACAATGCTTCGAATTCGAGTCTTGTGAATGGAGAAGATTTGTGATGAGAGAGTTATACCCTTTATTGGGCCGACAATAGTTTATTTTAAGTGAAATAAAGGATCCAAGATTAAAAATAAAATATACGATTTTGAATGACTATGATATGAAAGTATGATGATGATGATGAACTTTTTACGAGCGGGCTGGAGACAAAAATCCACCTCAATTTTCCAGTTGGATTTGGACAGAAATGCATTTTCTTTATAAAAAAGGGTGCATGGACTATTAGTTAGCTACGTATATGTCTGAAATTTAATAATAGATATTGTTGGATTGATTCTTATGTCAAACATAAGTAAAATCGTCATTTAATTAGTATAGAGTATTTAAGTAATTCTACACTAGCCATGTTGATCGATTCCCAGAACTTTGACACAATGACACTGACTTTCAAGCATCACGCAATTTATTTGGTGTCTTGATGCATTGCAGTTTATAAAATATATTTTTGGACAAATTTATTGAAAACTCAAAATTTTTATAAAAGTAATTGTGAAAATTTATCACATCAAATTATGCTTTATTTGTCCTAGAAAACTAATCGATATGCGAATGAAGTTGCTGAATTTGATAGATCAGCCTTATACTGCACTGTTGATATTTTCCTAAAATTTGCTCTCATAATTATCTATGATTAATTGGGACGCTTTATGAAAGTGTTATGTTGTAAGTACATTTCACAAGCAAATACTAGAAAGATTTGATTAGAGTGGCCAAATGAATATAAGCATCTCAACCTAATTTAAATTGCATACAACTTAGTTAAAAATACGTAAGTACCTCACCCTTAAATAATTATAAAGAGGGCTTATTTTTAACCCAAACACTTCATTGTAAAACATATACTACTCCTAAAAATATGTTGATTAATTTTATAAAGAAGCCAACTCAAATGAAGAAACAATTAGCTGAGCACACATATATGATCACTAATATTAAAATAAAACATAGCACCAAAAAAATTTAAAAGAAGAGAATAATATTCTTTTTCTTAATTGAATAAGCGAGAGGTCACAGTATAGTCATTTTTTCCCTCAATTCGTCATTTTTAAATATTTATCTAAAGTTAGATTGATATAGTTTTTATGCATGGGAAAGAAATTCTGCTGCAATAATTACTTACAAGTTACAACATTTATCTAATTTCGGCATTATATTCAAATTCTCTGGGCTCACTTTGTCAGTTAAGATGGGTGTAAAACCAGAATTGCTTGACAAAAAGGCGATACCAGATTGGGGGAGGAAATCTGACGAATTGAAGCGCTTGAATCATGGATGGCAATATATGTCCAAGTACTTTGATGGAGTTTAACAATTAAAATTGATCACTGTTACTGTAATTTGTATTGAATGGATCAAGTTCATTGTATGTGGATTGTAGGGGACCAAAAATATGACCCCATAGGGGGGAAAAATACATTGGGAAATTGAGAATGTGGATTAAAAAATTTGTAAGGTATGCATGATTTTTTCAATAGTGTGTTCTTTGTTAGTTTATAATCATTAATGTGGGTTTCTAGTTTTCATTTTAAAGAATTTAGGACAAGATTGTCCTTTACTTTAAATGCTTTTTAAATCGACATTGATAGAATATATATATAAAATGCACAAGTGGATGCAGGTTAATTCTTGGTATTATTATGGATGTATGGAAATATCTTATTTTGTTTTTTGTGGCTCGTTTAGGACATTACATAGGTGGACCAAATAGGCCTTACAACCGGCCTAGCTTATTCTTATAGCTAGGCTAGTAATATATAAGACGCAACCATATATTATTAGGCACACGCTTTACATGCCCAATCGAAATGAAGATAAGAGATATCCATCTTTTTCGCCCTCTTATAATTTGGTTGAACTTAAGACTAATTTTACACTCAAGATTTACACAAATAGAAGTGATTTGGGCTAATTTTTACTCATTATAGCATTTTTATCACACTAAAGCATCCATGCCTGACTACAATTTTAAACCTTTTGTTCTCATGTCAAGAATTTGAAATAAGTACAAGCTATAAAAACTTTGTTACTTGTGCTAAAAATTAAATTAGTTGCAATCTTATTATCTCTAGATAGTATAGAAATTGAACAATTCATAATCAAATTCAACTATAAAATTGTGAAGCTCTTTTTTGAGGTATGCCTTAAAATTGGTCCATTAGAAGCCATGACTAATGTGACACCATTACTTATATAGGTATGTCTTTGGGAAATTCCAAGGAGGCTTCCCTTGCCAAAAGAGAAAAGAAAAAGGGTGGATGGATTATTCAAATAAAGATGAAATTAAAAGAGGTGGGCCATTATCTCCAGCACGTACCCATACATACATCTGGAGATGCCCTGATCTTTTCCCCAGGCAAATTACAAAGATCACACCTGGGGGTTTTGTATGACCAAAAACTATGAGACGAATCATCACTTTACTCCACATATTTCTTTTTTCCCCCTACCATTAAATTATCATAATTAATTTCTAAATCAGAAGAGGGGACAATGAACATTAAAATAGAATTTTATTATATTGAGGATAAACCATAAAAATATTTTTAAAAAGGGTTGCCCAGAGAGACATGAGTTCTATGATTGGGTGAATATTTTGGGAACCTGCTAGTGCTTATGGTTTTTAATGATTTTTTTAAATTCATTTTTGGTAATAATATTATTTTTGGGAACGATATTATGCTCATAAGGTGAATAAATAAATATGCATGATGCAGTGCAACGCAGGGGGTCCAATGAAGAAGAAAAACCTGACCTGATAAAAATTGAAGCGGTGGACCAAAAACAATGAACCCGCGAATCCGAAAATATGTTTTGATACGGATTCTCAAAATTTTAACTTATTTTGATTAATTTAGGTTGGCCAGATGAGCATGGTGACTAGGTTCTAACCTGGGACGTTCGACTTTCACGTTAATTTTGAAATATGATCTGTATTTGGTTTTCAATTTCTATGTAAGAATGTTATTGACGGACCATCTGTAAGGATCTAGCATTCGCATAAAATCTTAAGTATACTCAAACTTTGATATTGTGATTGGTGTTAAATTTGGCTCAATGTTTTTTGGATTTAAAAACAAGGTCACTCCATTGATGAATTTGATTTGACTAGATTTTAGGGTGTGTTTGGTAGGGGAAAAAATTATTTTTTTAGAAAATTTTAGGGTGTGTTTGGTAAGGGGAAAAATTATTTTTTCAGAAAATTATTTTTCATAAGAAATATTTTTCCAAGAAAAATAATTTTTCATTTACATTTTCAGCTATTTGGTAAAATGAAAAACCATTTTCTTTCCATTTTATTTTTTGCTATTTGATAGAATGAACCCATCCAGCTTTAATTCATTTGTTTTTACCATCAAATCCCTCACCTGCTCAATGCTCTGACTCGATCCAACCAACGAATTCTGTTTTTCTCTCCTCTTGAAAATTAAACCCAAAAGATCAGTAAAAAATATATCCAATAATAAATTCAGAAAAAAAAAGTCAACATTAATGAATGTCAATTTTTTCACTATTCACAATGATTAGCCAGTTGACTTTAAGTGATATTAAACGCAGATTAAAGAAAATGACGAACGGAGAAACGACGAATGTCTCAGATTGCGAAAATTTTCAAAAGGGTAATAGTAACAAGGTTAGAGAACTCAAGAATTAATTGCAAATATTGACGATAGAAATTATCGATGAAAATGATGAACATGAAGAAGAGGGGACAAATGAGAATGAAAATAGAGTGATTCTAAACATAATTAAAAGAAAATAGAACAAGAGATAAAATTGGGCTATGAGAATCGATCCTAGAAAATCATTTCCCTGCTTTTTCCAGAGAAAACAATTTCTTTCAAATGGAGTAAAATGATTTTTCCCTGAAAATGATTTTTTTTGCCTACTTATTTTATCAAAAGGCGTAAAATGAAAAAATTATTTTTCAAAAAAACAATCCCCCCACCTTAGTGTAAGTTAGTGAGAAACTCTATCGAATAATTCGATTCACAAATTAAACTCAGTTGGCCTTCTTGGTCTTGTTTATGTTGGAGCATGAACTATTTTGATTAGAGTATAGCCTTATTGTTCTATTCATCAGCTAAGTCTTAATCTACTAATTTAGTTTTTATTGTACAAGTCGTAAAAAGATCTAATAAATAGACATAATCCTTTGAGTATTCGTTATCTTTTTTTAACTAAAATTTTTCACGACTTATTATCAAAAATCTGAAATTGATTCTTAACCACATTAATCTGAACATCTCATTTGATCAATATAGGAAAAAAACCAAAATTATATTTAATGAGTTTAACGTTAAATATATAACTAATTCCAATACATAATTATTATGTCGTAAATTAAGTTATAAATAAAAAAATTTAAATGCGACATACTAAACAGCACTATTTTTATGTTTCATCATGAGAGTAATACATTGATAATATATGTATTAAAGATGATAGGAGATACTTCATGAAATAGGGGTGGCTTGTAGGAGACAGTGAAATGAAAGAAGAGGATTGATATAATTTCAAGTAAAACGTGCAAGATGGAAAGATCATCTCAACTCTCTTGGGTGAATAGAAAATGCAAGTACTGTAATTTAATTGAGGGATGGGTGTGTCCAGTGAATTTCATTATTCTCAGGGATTTTTATAAAGCAGCAGGGAGGCAGGGAGGCAGGCGGGCACAGGACAGCACAGGGTGTAAATCTTCCTCGTTAGCCACGTCCTTGTCACTGTGTTTCACTTGCTTGTTCAATCCTATAATCAACAGTTACGTAATTTTTATTTTTGTTAAGTATATATAACTTAAAATAAAAACAAATAAATTTTCAATATAAATCCATCAAAAAAGGAAAACTCCGTGCAGGAATACGGACGAGGCACATGGATTGGACTCCCAAAAAAGATATCTCCCTGAATTTTATTTTTATATATTAGTATAAATCTATACTATATACGTGTAGAAAGCAAAAAAAAAAAAAATATTTTATGACAAATCAAATGATGCCACATGTAAAAAAATGGACTAACCACAAAAGGCCATGTGTCACGTTGACTTTGGTGGCCTGCTTGGTCAAAATTAAGTGCAGCCAATCAAAAGCCGCCACGTGTCATCGATGATGCAGAAATTAGTAATTATTTTTTTATTTTATAAGAAAATAATTACTGGGTCTGGGCCCAAAAATCCGGCTCCAACCTAGTCGGCAGAGCCTATAAATAGAGGTCTTCTCCCTTCATTTTGGGACACTCAGCATTTGCAGAATTCAGAGTTCGGACAGCAAGGAGCATCCAGCTACCAAGCGAGAAGGATCAAGATTTGCAGAGCTTCAGAAATTGCAATCAGTCACTGGCAGATCAGAACCAAGAAACATCTTCAGAGTTCTTCAGCTGATTTGCATCAACCGAGATCAAGTATCAAGCTCTCGGAGTACTCAAGTCATCAGGAGATCGAATCAGAGGATCAATTTTATTGTATCAAATTCAGAGATTGTACCCATATACAAAATCAATACAAAATTCAATTTGTTACAGAATTTCTTATCTAATTTATTGTAGTCTCGAAATTTGCGTTTACAAATTTGGCACGCTCGGTGGGACATCTCTGCCTCTCATCTCTTTCTCCAAAATACAAACTCTGCACTCCCTCGAAGATAACATGGCCCCTAAGAACGCTACCACCCAATCTTCAAGGAAAATTGTTCGATCTGCATCGCAAGGATCAACAACTGCTAGTGCTGCATCTGGTGGTGTCATGACGAGAAGTATGACAAAAGCTACTGGAGAACAATCAGTTGTGGCTGCACCATTACAGTCACACAAGATTCAAAACCTCGGCTTCAAGGTATCTGATGAAGTCAATCAAATCGCTTCGAATGCTCTGAAGCAAAAGTCTGTTGCTAGCTTCATCATGCCACAAACAATTCCGCGTGGGATGGATGAACTCCAAACCCACACGAACCCTGCTTTTCAACCCTTCAATTTTGAAGATGATGGTTATTCAAGCGGCGATTCCTCTTTAGCATCATCAAAGGGATCACCTTCCTCGCATGCTGAAGCTGAATCATCTGATACTGTCATCATGCCAGTTATGGTGACAGGGGCTACTAACTTCGAAGAACAACTGGCAAGCATGAAAGCTACTTTGGATAGACTCTCTAAAGAGAGTGCAGAAAAGGACGCTCAAATCAAACGCCAGAACGATCAGATTGCTGAGCTGATGAAGAAACTGAAAAAGAAGTCCTCTGAAGCTTCCAACAAAGGTTCAGGCGCCGAAGACTCTGATAAAGAGTCCAGCCACAGTGAAGAATCGGATGACGAGCGCAAGGCAAGAAAAGACCGCTCTTTAGGCTCGATGTCTGTTGAGCAGATTCAGAGCTTAATAACAAATGCGGTCAAGGCTCAGTTGGGAGGAGGATCTCACAAGACCCACTTATATACAAAGCCTTATACGAAGAGGATTGATGCTCTTCGCATGCCGCATGGCTATCAGCCTCCCAAGTTCAACCAGTTCGACGGCAAGGGCAACCCCAAACAGCATATTGCTCACTTCATTGAGACGTGCAGTAATGCTGGCACAGAGGGGGACCGACTAGTGAAACAGTTTGTTCGTACTCTAAAAGGGATTGCATTCGACTGGTACACAGACTTGGAGTCAGAGTCTATTGACAGCTAGGAACAAATGGAGCAGGAGTTCCTGAATCGGTTCTACAGCACTCAACGTGTTGTTAGCATGACAGAGTTAACAAGCACTAGACAATGGAAGGACGAACCGGTTCTTGATTACATTAATCGCTGGAGATCCCTAAGTCTTGAGTGTAAGGATCGTCTATCAGAAGCTTCAGCCGTTGAAATGTGTGCTCAAGGTATGGAGTGGGATTTACTATACGTCCTGCAGATGAGTAAGCCAAGGACCTTCCAGGAATTGCCAACAAAAGCTCATGATATGGAGATAACGATCGCAAGTCGCCGTGGCAAGTCTTCTTCCTCATCTGACGCTAGAAAGGACAAGGGTGAATTCAAGAAAAATCCTAAGTTCACAAAGTCCTCAAACAAAGAATTCATGGCTGCTTCAACTGGGGAGCCGGTTCGAATCTCCGGGAAGCCCAAGTATGAAAATAAGAAAGGTGGATTCTCCAAGGATTCTGGAAAGAAGCGTCCTACATTGAAGGAACTGCAGGAGAAGAAATATCCATTCCCTGACTCAGACTTGTCAGGAATGCTGGATGATCTCCTTGAAAATGGGGTTATCCAACTTCCAGAACCGAAACGGCCCGAAGAAGCTGGAAGGGTTACCGACCTAAAATACTGTCGGTATCACAGGGTGGTCAGTCACCCTCTCGAGAAATGCGTTACACTCAAGGAGCGTATTATGCAACTTGCCAGGGATGGGAAGATAATATTAGATTTGGACGACACTGTAGAGACAAATCATATCTCCACTCAGTTGGAGTATTCCTCATCGCCCTAGAGGCCAAAGCATACTCTACCTCGTGGTAAACTAAATACCAAATTGATTTCCTCCCTTGGAGTGAAATTAATTACAATTCAATTTGGAAGTCTGGAGCCTGTGGTGATTCCAATTGGTTCCAAAGGGCTCGCGCCAGAGACTGAGCCTATTATGGATGTCTCTGATAAAACTGATGTTGATGAAGAGGGATGGACTCTTGTCACTCGCCGGAGGCCAAGGAAGCAAAGCCAAGTGCAATCCCCGCTTCTCCGCCGCAGGAAGAGACAAGGAAGAAAGAAAAGCCCTCGTCATTCAAAAGGAGAGAAGAAGACCAAGAACGTCAAAAGGTACGAAATTATTCCTACCGACCTCCTTGAGCAGGAGCCGCTTGTCCTTGTCACACTCGAAGAGTTTTTCCCAACAGGCTTCTTTGAGAAAGTTACAGTCAACATGACTTCATGTTCTGAGCTCGAAGAAGAGGAAGACGAAGGAAGTGACGGACAAGAGGGGTCTCCTAGAGTAGCTGATAAGACTTTAACTGTCTTGGAGGCTTTGCCAGCTCGCATGGGCTGGGGGCAAATCTTTTGTTTGCCTGACGAGATGCGCCAACATGTTGTTGCTGCCTTACAACACCCAGAACTTTATGCTGATAAAATCAAGGATGTGGGAGCATCAACAGAAGGCCCTGTTCAGTGTGCCTATTGCAACACCGCAGTCACTTTCACTGACGACGATTTGTTGTTGGGATCCAAGCCCCATAATCGTCCCTTGTTTGTGACTGGTTACGTTAGGGAGCAGAAAGTCAGACGCATTCTCGTGGATGGAGGGTCAGCTGTCAACATCATGCCAAAGTCTACAATGAATGACTTAGGTATCACAGTGGAAGAATTGTCTAAGAGCCGAACGATGATTCAAGGCTTTAACCTTGAGGGCCAACGTGCAATCGGCATGATTCGCATTGAACTGATAATGGGAGATTTGACGACGTCCTCCATCTTCCATGTAATCGACGCTAGGACTTCCTACAGGTTGTTACTCGGACGACCATGGCTTCATGAGCATGGAGTAGTGGCTTCCACTTTACATCAATGCCTTAAGTACTACCGTGATGGACAGAAGAAAATAAATGGAGATGTCAAGCCATTCACTAAGGCTGAGTCCCATTTTGCAGACGCAAGGTTCTTTGAAGAAGGTGCTGCACCTAAAGAAACCATGCCGTCAACCATTTCTTCCACAGGCAAAGGTGTCGCAAAGAAGGCCCCTCGAGCAATAAAAGATGATGCTCCTAAGCAGCAACTCAAGAAACAAGCAACCAAGTAAGGTAGCACCACTTCTTGTGTTGAGCAAGTCGCAAAACAAGCTGCTGTTTCCACAGGATCAGGACCGCCAATCTTAAGGTACATACCTAGGTCTCGCCGTAAGGAGGGCGAATCGCCTTTTAGCGAGTGTACAAGCAGAAGCGTCGAGACCGAAGCTACCAAAAAGGATGATGGAGCTAGCATAGTCACCTTAAAAGGAAGTGCGACAGTTCCAGCGCTTAAGATGTGGCAGACTAAGGTGAGTAGGCCCCCTCTTGCCGGCTTTGTCGTTTCTTCTAAAGAAGGCGGCGACTTGCCAAGCACACGGACTAGGGAAGGATTTGACCCTAATGAGTACAAGCTTATGGAGAGGGCTGGTTACGACTTTCAAAATCCAGCTGCTTTAGGAAAGGTAGTCGAAGCCAAGCCTCATGGCCTTACTGAAACTCAGAGGAAGATTCAAGAGCAAGGAGGTTTAGCAGCAGTCTCTAAAGTTGGACTGGGTTTCACGCCACCGCAGCTAGTTAGAATCTCCGGCTGACGAAGAGACAAGAAGTTGGTGATTCAACACATCTCAGCTGAAGAAGTAGATGTGAGTGAAGAGGAAAATGCTTCACCCAACCCAAAGCCCTCTGTGTTTGATAGGCTACAATCATCCACTTCTAAAAAACGTCTGTCAGTATTTGCTCGTACAGGGAAAGGGAAAGATCACAGATGCTCTGTTTTCAACAGAATCAAAAATGATTCTCAGCCAAAGCCTTCGATTTTTGCCAGGATCGGATTTGGTGAAAAGTCTTCAAACTCTCAACTTCAGCTCAAGAAAAGCTCTGCATTTAGCTGCTTGGGAATGATAAATGAAGTTCAAAGTTCAATCCCTTCTCGTATGAAACGTTTCTCTAGTCTGGATGTTAAGACAGACGGTTCATTAAGAGTAAAGAGGCGTACTATGGTCTTCACAGGCCAACAAAAAAACTCTGGCTCTAACGAGGAAGCGGAGAAAGAAGAAGCTATTTCTTCCAATCATATCACGATCCACGAATGTGATGACTCAGACTCCGAGATAGAGTTGGCAGAGACTCCTAAGACTTTCGAAGATGGGGGCCAGGCTACAGTTGATGATCTGAAAGAGCTGAATCTTGGAACCAATGAAGAGCCTTGCCCTATCTACGTAAGCTCATCACTTACACTAGAAGAAGAAAAGCAGTACTTGGAACTCCTGACAGAGTACAAGGACGTATTTGCCTGGAGCTATAAAGAAATGCCCGGGTTGGACCCGAAGGTTGCAGTTCATCGCTTATCTATCAAAAGGGGTATTTCGCCTAAGAAACAACCTCAGCGACGTTTTCGCCCAGAGTTGGTACCGGAAATTGAAAAGGAGGTCAACAAACTCATAGAGGCGGGATTCATTCGCGAGGTCAAATACCCAACATGGATCGCAAACATCGTGCCTGTCAAAAAGAAGAATGGACAACTTCGTATTTGTGTGGACTTCCGGGATCTCAACAACGCTTGTCCAAAAGATGATTTCCCACTACCTGTCACAGAACTCATGATCGACTCAACTACAGGGCATGAAGCGTTGTCATTCATGGATTGTACCGCAGGATACAATCAGATTCTGATGGCTCCAGAGGATCAAGAGGCCACAGCTTTCCGCACACCTAAGGGCATTTTTTGCTATAAGGTAATGCCCTTCGGACTTAAGAATGCAGGAGCAACCTACCAAAGGGCAATGCAAACAATTTTTGACGATATGCTTCACAAAAAAGTTGAATGCTACGTCGATGATTTGGTAGTCAAGTCCAAAAAGAGGGAGGACCACATACAAGATCTTCGTTTAATCTTTGAACGATTACGGAGATGTCAATTGAAGATGAACCCGCTCAAGTGCGCGTTCGGTGTCTCATCCGAAAAATTCTTAGGCTTCATCGTTCACCATCGAGGAATCGAGATCGACCAATCGAAGATCAAGGCAATTCAAGAGATGCCAGAGCCGAAGATTCTTAGAGAGCTTCGCGGACTTCAAGGTCGCTTGGCATACATCCGAAGATTCATCTCAAATCTTGCAGGACGTTGTCACCCCTTCAGCCACCTCATGAAAAAGGGAGCACCGTTTGAATGGGACAACTCATGCCGAGCGGCTTTCAAAAAAATAAAGGAATATTTGTCCCATCCTCCGGTATTGGGGGCACCCATTCCTGGCAAGCCTCTTCGACTGTACATTGCAGCTCAAGAAAAATCTCTAGGAGCATTATGCGTACAGGAAAACGAGGAAGGGAAAGAAGTTGCCCTGTACTACTTAAGTCGTACGTTGGTCGGCGCTGAGTTGAAGTACTCCCCTATTGAAAAGATGTGCTTGTCACTCATCTTTGCCATCCAGAAATTAAAGCATTACATGCAGGCCTATACAGTACAAGTGATCTCCAAAACTGATCCCATCAGGTACATCTTATCTAGGCCAATCTTAAATGGGCAACTGGCAAAATAGGCGGTCATCTTAAAACAGTACGACCTTGTCTATGTACCCCAAAGAGCAGTTAAGGGGCAAGCGTTGGCAGATTTCTTGGCAGATCATCCCATTCCTGATGATTGGGAGCTGAATGATGATTTGCCAGGAGAAGGCGTGTTCTACATCGATATCCTCCCTCCCTGGGAAATGTATTTCGATGGCGCAGCTAGACGTGATGGCGCTGGTGCAGGAGTGGTCTTCGTCTCCCCCGAAAAGCACATTCTTCCGTATTCATTTGTGCTCACTCAGTTGTGTTCTAACAATATGGCGGAATACCAAGCGCTTAACTTGGGCCTTGAAATGGCTATTGAGATGGGGATCATCGATCTCAACATATATGGTGACTCGCAGTTGGTCATTAATCAACTACTTGACGAATACGAGGTCAAGAAAGAGGACCTTGTCCCGTATCACAGGCAAGCATTACGCCTGCTAAATAAGTTGGACATGATCAAGTTAGAGCACGTGCCAAGGAGTGCCAACAAGATGGCTGACGCACTAGCAAGCCTCGCAGCCACCTTGGCACTGGGGGCAGAAGAAGGAATGACTATTCCAGTATGTAGTTGCTGGGTTGTTCCACCAGATGATGAAAACTCAGAGGAAGACGTCAACATGATATGTGTTCTTGAAACAGATGCAGAAGATTGGCGCCAACCTATAATTGAGTACTTAGAGCATGGAAAACTGCCTGGTGACCCAAGGCATAAGACAGAAATACAGCGGAGGGCTTCAAGCTTCCTTTACTACAACGGGACGCTCTATCGACGCTTCCCTCTTGGTCTTTGGTTACGATGCTTGGGCGTGGAAGAAGCAAAGCAAGCAATGACAGAAGCTCATTCAGGTGTGTGTGGAGCACACCAATCAGGGCCTAGGTTACATGATCGCATTAAAAGGATGGGCTACTACTGGCCCACTATAGTGCAAGATTGTATAAATTATGTAAAGAGGTGCGATGCTTGCCAGTTCCATGCTAACTTCATACATCAACCTCCCGAGCCTCTCCACCCAACAATTGCATCTTGGCCATTTGAGGCATGGGGGCTCGCTGTCGTTGGACCAATCACGCCTAAATCGTCTGCTGGTCACTCCTACATCCTAGCTGCCACTGATTACTTCTCTAAATGGGCGGAAGCGATCCCACTAAGAGAGGTCAAAAAAGGAAATGTGGTTGACTTCATAAGGACACACATTATCTATCGGTATGGTATGCCGAGGAACATTATCACCGATAATGGTAAGCCTTTCTTCAACAGCCTGATGATAAGTCTGTGCGAGAAGTTTAAGTTCTCCCAGCATAAGTCTTCCATGTACAACGCCCCTGCAAATGGCCTGGCAGAAGCCTTTAACAAAACGCTTTGCAACTTACTCAAAAAGGTTGTCGCAAAGTCTAAACAGGATTGGCATGAGAGATTAGGGGAAGCTCTTTGGGCATATCGAACAACGTACAAGACGCCAACACAATCGACCCCATTCGCTTTGGTGTATGGAGTTGAAGCCGTTCTACCGTTGGAGCTTCAAATCCCATCACTCCGCATCGCCATACAGGAAGGTTTGACGGAAGACGAAAATCACAGGCTTCGCTTAGCTGAGTTAGAGGCCCTTGATGAGAGGAGACTTCAGGCGCAACAAAAGCTAGAATGCTACCAAGCCCGTTTATCAAGAGCGTTCAACAAAAAGGTTCGGCTACGCTCGTTCCAAGTGGGAGACCAGGTCCTGGCAGTAAGAAGACCGATCATCGTTTCTCACAAGTCTGGAAGCAAATTCACCTCCAAGTGGGATGGTCCTTATGTAGTCAGAGAAGTCTACACAAATGGAGCATACAAGATAGTTGGTGCTAATAGAGTGCGCGTAGGACCCATAAATGACAAGTTCTTGAAGCGTTATTACCCTTGAAATAGAATTAATGTTGTAAAGCTCCTAAGTAAGAGCCTAAACTGCTCGTTCTTTCAAGTTAAATTTCCTTTGTATTACTCCTGACCCGCAAGAGTCTAAACTGTGAACGACAAAACAAAACAAATAAAAAATGTTATGTTCTTGAACTACGTATGGCTTGATCCTTTAGGGTATTACATTCCCTCTAGGTACGTAGGCAACTTTGATATATTTCTTAAGTACAGCCGTCATTGTGTTAGTGTATTGGTTTTGTTCATTGTGTACAGTTACATATTATTGCGTAAACTCGAATTGAAAGACTCATCTTATCGCAATATATCAAAACCAATTACAATAAAACCATACTGAGTTCCAAAAAAAAAAAAAAAAAGGAACTAGCAAGTTGCAAAGTTCCAAAAAATTCTAGAACAAATCCATCGGATATGGTCTAGGCATCCAATGTGCCTAAAAGCTCTTGGGCACGTTTCCTTGCTGCTTCAACTTGAGCCGTTTCTTCTGCGGTAACTAGGGCAGCATCTAAATCAGCAACCTCTTGTTCAAGAAGAGACACACTATCTTTGGCTTTCTTCAATTAAGTTTCAGTCTCTACTAATTTGTCTTGCAGTTCCAGCTCATCCGCCTTTGCTCGCTCAAGATCTGCCTCGAGTAGCTTCCTTCGCTTGTGAACTTGGGCGATAGCAGTAGTTGTCTCATCAAACTGCACACTGACCTTTTCCACTGAAGCTCGTGCCTCCTCAAGTTTGTCTAACAAGGCTGCCCGCTTACCTAGCACATCTTTGGTAGGAGTCCGATCCTCTAATTGAGCTTTCAATTTTAGATACTGTCCGACCTCGTTCAAGTATGCCTCGACATTATTCTTCAGCCCCAAATAATCTGCCTGAAAGGATGATAACGTTTCATTTGCTCAGCTTCCTGGCGGATATTTCCCAGGTCACTCTCTGTCTTTGGGATGAACTTTTTTAACTGTTGCTAAAAACGTTGCTTCACACTCAAGGCCAAATCATTAAACACGCCAGAAGCAATTCTCCCAGGGAAGTAGGTTGCAACAGAAGGAGCAGGTGATTCACAGCGCTCTATTTGTTTCATTGGTGAGGGCATTATGTTAATAGAATCGTCCTCAATCGACTTGGCAGCAGGCACAGTCAAGGTGGCTTCACTGTCTTTGTCACCAAATACGGCCTTAAGTCTATCTCCGATTTCGGCAGTATATCCCTACATTAAAAGGAGGGTTAGGTAAAAAAAAAGGGGGGAAGGAAAAGGGGGCAGGATAACAAGATGTACCTCTCCCTTTGCTTTGTTTGCCGATTTCAGTGAGCTCATCGCACTGTTAGACTTGTTCTTGGAGTTAGGCAGCTTGGTGGCAACGTCTAGTTTGCTTTTCGAGCCTAACAAATTCTTCGCTCCACTAATGGAAGACCTAACACCCAAACCTCTCAAAGCTTCAATCTTCTCTTTGCCAGGCGAACAACTTCTACTTTTCTGAGGAGATGTGTTTGCTCCTAATGAGGAACTATCCCCTCCTTCTTTTCTAAGCTCAGCTGGAGATAGGGTATGTTCATTACACTGCTGCATGATTGGCTTATGTGCACTTGCTTTACCAGATGTGACAACTAAGGCGGATGCATCATCAGCAATTCTCACTTTAGGGGCTCTTCGTGGTTGCACCATCTCGCCTCTAGGATGTTTAAGCCCTTGAGAGAAAAGGTCGCCTCGCGAAGATCGCCACCAATTAGCATATGCAATGGTAACTAGTGTAGACTTCTTGTCAGGAGGAGCAGGAATTGTCACGCCGGACATTGTTATATGTTCTGTAAGGTTGAACCAATAGCAAGCTACATCCTGTAAGGTGCCCTCTCTGTCATTCATCCGTGGCTCACTGAGTACATCTTGATAGAAGCCAAATTGTCGCCCAAACTTACAAGGGAAGTATGGTTCAATCACATTTGTTCTTCCTTGTCGCAAAGTCAAAAACCCAGAACGGAGGCAAATCAAATATGCTTTCCAGCTTGAGGATAAATTTTGGGTGTCAATCAAGGTGATCGATGTATCCTTCATAAGAGCGTTAGAATACATGACGGATGGATCCTTGCATTTCAATAGTTCTCGAGCTTCTTGTACGTCAGGAGTCCGATTCATCTTTTCGCCAGAGAACCTCACCATTTTAGGATGGCCATGCCGATGATGGGGATGATCAAAATAAGTTGGGAAGTAAGTCCCTAACCATCCATAAACATAGTGAATAGGGAAAATTACTTCCAACTTATTCAAGCTCCGAGCCGTGGAAATTCTATGTAATCCCCGATAAATGCTAGCCAAAGCAGGGATTGCGAGGTTTAGATATTCCCCGCGAGCTAGTTTGCTTGCAGCTACAAACACAGTTGGGCGAATAAGGCACACTGCTTCAGTTGGTAGCACAAATGAGCACAGCCAACAGGAAATTAGTGCAGCAAGGTAAGTCTCTTCGATTAGAGCCTCAGGAATGTTGAGCGTCACAAAAGGGTCCTTCTCTCTCTTCGTTCGCCCTGTGCGAGGAGCAATCATACCAAATGGACATGATGTGTTTGTTGGAGCTTTAACTCGCTTTCTGTTGTCACGACTGGGAGGAGGTGTGTAAATCTGCCGCCCTCGAAACCAGAAGCGTATCCATTCGGTAGCAGGAAGTTGAATAAGGCCATGAACATCTTGGCATAGTCTGTGGAATGCGGAAAAAAGGAATGTGCAAGTCGCTGGAATATCATTTTCTCCACGTCCTGCAGAAAGGAGTTCTCTGGCGGGTGGAATGACTTCTTCATAGTAAGCACCGTCAGCTGGAAGTCCACCTATAGTCCGCAAATCCCATAAGGAGATTGACATATCGCCACTCTCTGTGCAAAAGGTGTTGGTAGTGTGGCACCACAGCTCACAAAATACTTTGAAGACGGTGAGACTCATGTCATAAGAGAACAGTGATGCATATAGTCCGTCATGAAGCCTCCATTCCTTAAGTTTGTCCTTATTGCGACCGAGAATGTCTTCAAGCCATTCCCAATAGCACGGTATGAAGAAGCTGTCGGAGAAACAAGGTGAAAAATTACCCCAGGATAGTGTTCCATCCATGATACGATGCCTAAGTAAGGGTGTTGCACCTTGGGAAGGGACTGAAGATGCAAATAATGGCGAGCTAAGCTTCAAAACTCTCAGAGTCGAGATGACTCCATTTGATCTTTGTATGTCACGGGTAGACTCCACACTCTAGCATGAATCTGCAAGGTAGTTATGGAGTAAAGAACGTCTGGACGGTAGGGGTGTTGGCATATCTACACGGAGAGTCACACCTTCTTCAATTGGATCATCTTCTCTGTCTAGGATGGTAAGAGTTGGCTTCTTGGGATCGGATGATGAATCCAGAAAATGCACCATGGTTGGAAGAAAGAGATTCAAGTCGACCCCAATTAGATTAAGTGAGGGAGTCGCCTGCGAAGAATCGAATCTACGGGGAGAAACGATTCCTCGTCTTAAAAATCGACCTCACTTCGCGATCTAATCGGAGGAGTCGTGGTTGGAAGAAAGAGATGCAAGTCGACCCCAATTAGATTAAGTGAGGGAATCGCCTGCGAAGAATCGAATCTACGGGGAGAAACGATTCCTCGTCTTAAAAGTCGACCTCACTTCGCGATCTAATCGGAGGAGTCGTGCCTGGAAGAAAGAGATGCAAGTCGACCTCAATTAGATTAAGTGAGGGAGTCGCCTGCGAAGAATCGAATCTACGGGGAGAAACGATTCCTCGTCTTAAAAGTCGACCTCACTTCGCGGCCTAATTGGAGGAGTCGCGGCTGTAAGGAAGAAGTTTGAGTCGATTCAAAGCTTCCTGTAAAAAATAAAAAATAAAAAAAAAGAAGGAAAAGTATTAGTTTAAGTTTCAAAAAAAAAAAAGGGAGACTTTGCAAAGCCACGTGAGTTGCTCAAAAAAAAAAAAAAAAAGTAGACACCAAACTACAATGAAGTGTTTGAGGCAACACTCTGGGGCAATACCTGGAGAAATAAACTGCAATCTAACACCAAATTGCAAAAAAAAAAAAAAAAAAAAACAAACAAACAAACAGAGAAGCACGAAAGCAGCTCTCCTCTTCCTTATCTCCCCTACCCATCCGCCATTGTTATGGCTCTATTTCCCTTTATCGCCTTCTCGTCACACCCCTTCATCCCACACTCATCTCCAGGCCCAACCAGGCCCTTCGCCCGCTCCATCGAACAATCAATCACGTGCCCGCGAGTCACCGAGTTAAACCCGCCCGTGAAAATCGTTCCCGAGATAAACCCAGAACCGGGCATGGACCGACCCAGCTCGTTTGCCCTGTTTTCACTGCTCTGTGAATCGGAGACTGACAAAGGGGGGTGTTCAGGGGTTGGGGGGATGTGAACGGTGTAGCTTACGAATTCGGCATCGGGTTGTTCATCGTTATCTTCGACGGTGTTGTTATGAGAGATTGGGTATCTCCGGCGAGAACTTGAGGAGGGTTTTCCGGCGGAGTTCCGGGCACGCAGAGGAGAGAGAGAATGTGCGTGGAAGTAAGGAAGAGGGTGATGAGGAAGAAGCAGATGAATTGAGAGCAGCCAGGCATGGGTTTA
This sequence comes from Carnegiea gigantea, assembly GCA_029747015.1. Classification (NCBI taxonomy): domain Eukaryota; kingdom Viridiplantae; phylum Streptophyta; class Magnoliopsida; order Caryophyllales; family Cactaceae; genus Carnegiea; species Carnegiea gigantea. The sequence goes on from JAKOGI010001885.1 coordinate 51,240, forward strand.
TATAGCATGGAAGGTTGAAGCTTCCTACTTCCGTTCCAACACAAATATTATCTGCTTGACTTGTTGATAATTCTTATCAAGAGTTGGTGATAAAGTCTTATCACAAGTTATCAGCTCAAAATTATCATCATTTATTAAAAAAAGAAAAAAGAAGAAGAAGAAGAAGACCATGCTGATTGCAGTTTGTAGAAGCCTAGAAAAAGGCGGGGGGGACAAAAAGGAGGGAAAGCCGTATGTTCCCCACAAAAAAAAAAGAGAGAAGGAAAAAATATAAGGAGTGTTCTGGGGTCCGAATTTATTTTCCCAACCCTTAATTTATTAAATTTTCAAAAAAATTCGGGCGAATGGCAAGCCAAAAAAAAAAAAATTACTTGGCAAATAAAAGAATTGACCCATCAAATTTTTGATCATTTGCATCAATTAAGTATTCGAGACTCAGCCGCTTCAAAAAAAATAAAAAAATTGATTGCGCGGCCGACTCTCGAGGGGGCATTTGTAGAAAGCAAAAAAAAAAAAAAATTCTATGACAAATCAAATGATGCCACGTGTAAAAAAATGGACTAACCACAAAAGGTCATGTGTCACGTTGACTTTGGTGGTCTGCTTGGTCAAAATTAAGTGCAGCCAATCAAAAGCCGCCACGTGTCATCGATGATGCAGAAATTAGTAATTATTTTTTTATTTTATAAGAAAATAATTACTGGGCCTGGGCCCAAAAATCCGGCTCCAACCCTAGTCGGCAGAGCTTATAAATAGAGGTCTTCTCCCTTCATTTTGGGACACTTAGCATTTGCAGAATTCAGAGCTCGGACAGCAAGGAGCATCCAGCTACCAAGCGAGAAGGATTAAGACTTGCAGAGCTTCAGAAATCGCAATCAGTCACTGGCAGATCAGAACCAAGAAACGTCTTCAGAGTTCTTCAGCTGATTTGCATCAACCGAGATCAAGCATCAAGCCCTCGGAGTACTCAAGTCATTAGGAGATTGAATCAGAGGATCAATTTTATTGTATCAAATTCAGAGATTGTACCCACATACAAAATCAATACAAAATTCAATTTGTTGCAGAATTTCTTTTCTAATTTATTATAGTCTCGAAATTTGCGTTTACAATACGAAATATTTAAATTTAAGATATATTTTTTAAAAAAATAAATTAAAAATTTAAAAATTAATGATAAAGACTCTTATGTTGTATATGTGCAGAAATTAATATTGTGTACTAATTAATATTTATCAAATATGTCCTTATAGGAAGTTAGATGCTTATTATATTTTAATTTAAGTTTTTCAAAATTAAAGTTTTACTTGACATTGAAGAATATATTTCTTTAAATTGAATTCGGATTACAAACGCTAGATAAGAAATCAATATTTTTCAAATTTGTCTTTTTTTGAAAAAATAAAATACATTAATTATTGAAAATTGATTAAATGTAGAATATGCCTGCTCATTTCAACACCAAAACATGTAAAATATTGATGCTCATTTTAACAACAAAACATATAAAATATTGTTGCTTATTTCAACATGATTCACCATTAGTAATTATTATTTGGAATAACACAATTTAAATTTTTTCTATAAGTAAATTACCATTACATAGCTACTATAATGTTGAGAAAGAAAATTAAAATATACCACATAGCCCTTTTTCGATGCCTAATAAAATAAACCCGTGCTTTTGTGTGCTTGCACAGTGCCTAATAAAATAAACCTTTAAAAAATATTATTAAAAAGCTAAGTCGACCACCACTTGAATAGACTTAGGATTTTTATGATTTTTTTACCTATATAGTAATAGTCCTATAGCGTACCATAAATATAATCGAAAATCAGAATTAGAACTTTCGAACAAATGACTAAAGGGCGAACAATTAAACAACACACGACAATTAATAATTTAATATCTCCAATCAATTAAACAAAAAAAGATATTCAGATGGTTAGAGATAGAAATTACTTTTTAAGTACATCCTTCAATTCAGAAGTAGCATCCTTGACCTCCTGGAGACTCGATACTGGTCCAAACACTATCCTCGGATTTCCCGCGTCGATCCGATCCACAATCAAACTGTTATCCACGTCGCCGGCGAAATCCCAGTCGTCGATGTCCCAAGCCACCTTCTGAATCGCCGGTTCCACCATCAAACCACAAGCTTACTCCGAGGAAGATGACACCACGTCGGCCGAAGCCGGTCGGACCACCTTCGACACCAAACTTACCGAAAAATCAGGGAGATGAGAGTTAAATGGTAAAATTCACATTATGAATTGTACCTAAAGAGGAAGAAAATGGTGACAATTCTCTCTATTTCTCATCTCCGCCTTCTCTCTCATCCATCTGTCTCTCTCTTTTTCCAAAAATAATATATATATATATATATATATATATTATATATATATATATATATATATATATATATATATATATATATATATATATATATGTATATATATATATATATGTATATATATATATATATATATATATATATATATATATATATATATATATAATATATATATATATATATATATATAATATATATGTATGTATATGATATACTTCATCGATGAAATGTAGCTTTCCCCCCAAAAAAAGAAATGCAGAATAAAAGTTTATGATCATATGATATACTTTATATATTGTTTGTAAATACAAATTAATGATTCAAGTTATGACATAATAAGATTGTTAATTAATTTTGATCCGCTCCAAAAAAATGATAATGAAATATAATTTTTTTTTGTTTTTCCTACTGAAAACCGTCCTCCATATCTACATCTTCCCGATCTTCTCTTTGCGGGAATGTAATTTTAGGTGGGTGTTGACGATAGAGAGGCTGAAGAGGGAAAGTAGGGAAATGGGAGGATATTAATTAGTGAATTTTTATGAATTTTAAAATTTAAAATCAAATTAACTTCTAACTGTTTTTAGTATTTTCATGGAATTAATGAGAAGTTTGGCTTGAGAGAGGAAAGTACTCTTAGGGTATCATTCATTTTTACACTTATCTTATAAAGATGTATATATAATTCTTTTACTATGTGCGATAATGTTGATAAGATTAACTTTTTCTTTTTGTTAAAAACTTTACATCGTAAGAGCATTGACTGCAGTATTAATCAATGAAAGAGTAAGTATGTGGAGAGAATCACTTCAACCCTTATGGACAAGTTTCATACTAAACATATCTTATTTCACACTTTTCCTCAAACTATAGACAAACAAAAATAGGGGGAAAAAATAAGAAAACATGAAGAGTGGAAAACCAAAGGAGGACAGGGGAGCAATTATTCTATCAGAGTCAGGTTTCGATCGTGGGACTTGTCTGGGAAAAAAATTAAAAAATTGAAGAGCAAAAAAACAAAGGAGGGCAGGGAAGCAACTCTTTTGTGAGAGGCAAGTTTCGATCCTGGAACCTGTGAAACATATGAATTTTTATTAATTTTAAAATTTAAAATCAAATTAATTTCTAACTGTTTTAAAATTTAAAATGATGGGAATAATTAAAAGGTCAGGATTCACTGTCGAGTTTAAATCTACAGTTGCTACTTGAAGAGCAAAAAACCAAATGAAGGTAGGAAAGCAACTCTTCTGTCAGAGTCAGGGCTCAATCCTGAGGCCTGTGAGACCTGTGAATTTTTATAAATTTTAAAATTCAAATTCAAATTAATTTCTAACTGTTTTAAAATTTAAAATAACGTGAATAATTGAAATGCCAGGATTCACTATCAAGTTTAAATTCACGGTTATTATCTACTGAAACTCCACAAATCACTCTTCATGCAGTATTTGAGAATTCCTCAATTGTGAGCACTCTACCCATTTTAGCATTTGTTACATAAAGACGATAGAGAGGGTGACGTGAGAAAGTAGGGAAATGGGGAGACATCAATTAGTGAATTTTTATGAATTTTAAAATTTAAAATCAAATTAACTTCTAACTGTTTGAGTATTTTGACGGAATTAATGAGAAGTTTGAATTGAGGGAGGGAAGTATTCTTAGGTTATCATTCATTTTTACACTTATTTTATAAAGATATATATATAATTCCTTTACTATGTGCGATAACGTTGATAAGATTAACTTTTATTTTTTATTAAAAATCTTACATCGTAAGGGCATTGACCACAGTATTAATAAATAAAAGAGCAAGTATGTAGAGAGAATTAGTTCAACCCTTATTGACAAGTTTTATAATAAATATATCTTATTTCACGCTTTTTCTCAAGTTATAGACAAACAGAAATAGGAAAAAAAAATTGAAGAGTGAAAAACCAAAGGAGGGTAAGGAAGCAACTCTTCTATCAGAGTTAGGTTTTGATCTTGGGACCTGCTTAGGAAAAAAAATAAAAAAATTGAAAAGCAAAAGAACAAAGGAGGGCAGGGAAGTAACTCTTTTGTCATCGCCAAGTTTCGATTCTGTGACCTGTGAGACCTTTGAATTTTTATGAATTTTAAAATTTAAAATCAAATTAATTTCTAACTGTTTTAAAATTTAAAATAATGTGAATAATTGAAAGATCAGGATTCACTGTCGAGTTTAAATCCACGGTAGGTATTTGAAGAGCAAAAAAAATAAAGGAGGGTAGGGAAGTAACTCTTTTGTCAAAACTAGATTTCAATCCTGGGACCTGTAAGGCCTGTGAATTTTTATGAATTTTAAAATTTAAAAACAAATTAATTTCTAACTATTTTAAAATTTAAAATAATGTGAATAATTAAAAGGTCAGGATTCACTATCGAGTTTAAATCCACAGTTGCTATCTACTGAAACTCCACAAATCACTCTCTATACAATATTTGAGAATTCCTTAATTTTGAATACTCTATATATTTTAGCATTTGTCATATAAAGACGATAGAGAGTTTGATGTGAAAAAGTAGAGAAATGGGGGAATATCAATTGGTGAATTTTTATGAATTTTAAAACTTAAAATCAAATTAACTTCTAACTGTTTTGAGTATTTTGACGGAATTAATGAGATGCTTGTATTGAGGGAGGGAAGTATTCTTAGGCTACCATTTATTTTTACACTTATCTTATAAAGATGTATATATAATTCTTTTACTATATGCCATAACATTGATAAGATTAACCTTTGCTTTTTATTAAAAATCTTATATTGCAAGGGCATTGACCACAGTATTAATCAATGAAAGAGTAAGTATGTGGAAAGAATTAGTTCAAACCTTATTGGCAAGTTTCATAATAAATATATTTTATTTCACGCTTTTTCTCAAAGTGTAGACAAAGAGAAATGGGGGAAAAAAATTGAAGAGGGAAAAATCAAAGGAGGACAGGGAAGCAGCTCTTCTATCAAAATTAGGTTTCAATTCTAGGACCTGTCCAGGAAAAAAAACAAAAAATTAAAGGGCAAAAAAACAAAGGAGGGCAGGGAAACAACTCTTCTGTCAGAGTCAAGTTTCGATTCTGGGACCTGTGAGACCTTTGAATTTTTATAAATTTTAAAATTTAAAATCAAATTAACTTCTAAATGTTTTAAAATTTAAAATAATGTGAATAATTGAAGGGTCAGAATTCATTGTCGAGTTTAAATCCACGGTTGGTATTTGAAGAGCAAAAAAACAAAGGAGGGTAGGGAAGCAACTTTTCTATCAGAGCCAGGTTTCGATCCTGAGACCTGTGAGATCTGTGAATTTTTATGAATTTTAAAATTTAAAATCAAATTAATTTCTAACTGTTTTAAAATTTAAAATAATGTGAATAATTGAAAGTTCAGGATTCACTGTCGAGTTTAAATCCACGGTTGTTATCTACTAAAACTCCACAAATTACTCTCCATGCAGTATTTGAGAATTTCTTAATTGTGAGTACTCTACCCATTTTAGCATTTGTTATATAAAGACGATAGAGAGGGTGACGTGAAAAAGTAGGAAAACGAGGGGATATCAATTAGTGAATTTTTATGAATTTTAAAATTTAAAATCAAATTAACTTCTAACTGTTTTGAGTATTTTGACGGAAGTAATGAGAAGGTTGGATTGAGGGAGGGAGGTATTCTTAGGCTACTATTTATTTTTACACTTATCTTATAAAGATGTATATATAATTCTTTTACTATGTGCGATAATGTTGATAAAATTAATTTTTACTTTTTATTAAAAACCGTACATCGTAAGGGCCACAGTATTAATCAATGAAAGAGTAAGTATGTTGAGAGAATTAGTTCAACCCTTATTGGTAAGTTTCAAAGTAAACATATCTTATTTCACGCTTTTTCTCAAGTTATAGACAAACAGAAATAAGGAAAAACATAAAAAAATTGAAGAGCGAAAAACCAAAGGAGGATAGGGAAGCAACTCTTCTATCAAAGTCAGGTTTCGATCCTAGGACTTGTCCGAGAAAAAATTAACAAAATTAAAGGGAAAAAACAAAAGAGGGCAGGGAAGCAACTCTTCTGTCAGAGCCAAGTTTCGATCCTGGGACCTGTGAGACCTGTGAATTTTTATAAATTTTAAAATTTAAAATCAAATTAATTTCTAACTATTTTAAAATTTAAAATAATTTGAATAATTGAATGGAGAGGATTCACTATCGAGTTTAAATTCAAAGTTGCTATTTAAAAAGCAGAAAAACAAAGAAGGGTAGGGAAGCAACTCTTCTATTAGAGCCAGGTTTCGATCCTGAGACCTGTGGGACCTGTGAATTTTTATAAATTTTAAAATTTAAAATCAAATTAATTTCTAACTATTTTAAAATTTAAAATAATGTAAATAATTGAAAGGCCATGATTCATTGTTGAGTTTAAATCCACAGTTGCTATCTATTAAAGCTCAACAAATCACTCTCTATGCAGTATTTGAGAATTTCTTAATTGTGAGTACTCTACCTCTTTTAGCATTTGTTATATAAAGGAGATAAAGAGTGTGACGTGGGAAAATAGAAAAATGAGGGAATATCAATTAGTGAATTTTTATGAATTTTAAAATTTAAAATCAAATTAACTTCCAACTGTTTTGAGTATTTTGATGGAAGTAATGAGAAGCTTGGATTGAGGGAGGAAACCATTCTTAGGCTACCGTTCATTTTTAGACTTATCTTATAAAGATGTATACATAATTTTTTTTTACTATGTGCGATAATATTGATAAGATTAGCTTTTGCTTTTTATTAAAAACCTTACATCGCAAGGGCATTAACCACAGTATTAATCAATAAAGAGTAAGTATGTGGAGAGAATTGGTTCAACCTTTATTGACAAGTTTCATAGTCAACATATTTTATTTCAAGTTTTTCCTCAAACTGTAGACAAACAAAAATAGGGAAAAAAATTAAAAAATTAAAGAGCGAAAAACCAAAGGAGGGTAGGGAAGCAACTCTTTTATCAGAGCCATGTTTCGATCCTGGGACCTGTCCCAAAAAAAAATAAAAAAATTAAAAAGCAAAAAAACAAAGGAGGGCAGGAAAGCAACTCTTTTGTTAGAGCCAGGTTCCGATCCTGGGACCTGTGAGACCTGTGAATTTTTATGAATTGTAAAATTTAAAATCAAATTAATTTCTAACTGTTTTAAAATTTAAAATAATGTAAATAATTGAAAGGTCGGGATTCATTGTCGAGTTTAAATCCACCGTTGCTATTTGAAGAGCGAAAAAAACAAATAAGGGTAGGAAAGCAACTCTCCTGTCAGGGTCAAGTTTCGATCCTGAGACCTATGAGACCTATGAATTTTTATGAATTTTAAAATTTAAAATCAAATTAATTTATGACTGTTTTAAAATTGAAAATAATGTGGATAATTAAAAGGTCAAAATTCACTGTCGAGTTTAAATCCATGGTTGCTATCTACTGAAGTTCTACAAATCACTCTCCATGCAGTATTTGAGAATTCATCAATTGTGAGCAATCTACCCATTTTAGTATTTGTTATATAAAGATTACAATGTTAAAAATTCATGTGATGCACGAAAGATTTTATAAGTGTTTCAATTAAAATAATTATTTACAATTTAATAGTAAGAATATCACAATAAAAATTTGTTTTAGAAGATACTATTATCACCAAAATAATTAATACTCATATAGATTATAATACGTTGAAAATTTTAAAAATCTGGTACATTTTCACATATTACAGTAATAGTATGTGTCAAAGGTAACATAATCCTGTGACCGTTAATTGTTAATATTAGTTTGGATTCTTGTACTTTGAAAATCGAAAGTCCATAAGTTACATTTGGGTAAGTAAATTTTGGTGGTATTTTCTTGTATACATAGAATCTATAACTAATACTGTATTGTGTCTAAGATCTTTAATATTTATATTTATGTTTATGCTCAAATAGTTAGAAAAAAATAATAATGATAAAAATTGATATCTTTTTATTATTTCTTGATAATAATCATGTTTTATGATAAATTAGATATATAAGATTAGAATACGTGTATGTGACCATGTATCTATAATATTCTATGTCAGTAGCCAAATTTTTAGAAAAATTAAAACTAAAATACACATAATAGATTATCCATAACTGGCGCATTTATTTTATTACAATCTATTTTGGGTGATACTGGAAGTAGCATTATTAATATAATACAACTTCTTGATCAAACGTAATAAAATGGTATAATATTTTATCATTATTGAGTATTGTCTTTTTTAACTCGGAAAGAAAATCTTTGAAATTATAATTAATTGTATGAAATCTTTTTTGGAAAGAAAATCATCCACTTGCAATTGACTAACTCTTATTTTTTAAAAAGAAAAACCATTAATTATCTTAGAAATTTTGTGACAATGCCACTTGTCAAAGACTTAGGGGGTTTTGTATTGTTTTAATATATACATATATATATATATATATATATATATATATATATATTTATATATCTGTGCGTGTGCGTGTGTGTGTCTATATATATATATATATATTATATATAATATATATATATATATATATCTGTGCGTGTGCGTATGTGTGTCTATATATATATATATATATAATATATATACACACACCACACACACATATATATATCTACAAATATCTATCTGTATGCACACACACACACACATACAAACACACACATATATATATAGACACACGCACGCGCGCACACACACACATATATTTATATGTGTATATATATATATATATATATATATATATATAATATATATATTATATATATATATATATATATCTATATATATATATATATATATATATATATATATATATATATGTATAGATATGCATATATATATATTATATAATATATATATATATATATATATATATCTATGCATATATATATATATATAATATATATATATATATATATAGATATATATATTATATATCTATGAATGCATATATATATATATATATATATATATATTATATATATATATATATATATATATATATATATATATATGTGTGTGTGTGTCTATATTATATATATATATATATATATATATATAATATATATATATATATTGTAGCATTGTCATCACCGTAGGAAAAAAAAAAAAAAAGAGTAGAGCATTTTGATATATTCAATCTCACCTTATCAAACAATCCCTATATTTGATAAAAAAACTAGTTTGTGTCTGTGCGTTTGCACGAGACATCTAAATAGTAGAAATTTAATATAAATATGTATTAATATCATAAAAAAAGTGGATAATGTTGAAAAAAATGAAAATTAAAAATAACAATTTTCTACAAACAATATTCTAAGTATGCCATTTGATGTGTATAAGAAAACTAAGAATTTTTTGATTGGACAGGAAAACTAAGAAGTTAAATTTATATAATATATAATCTTAGCGTAAGCAAGATAAGTTTTTTAATTAATCACCTAATTAAGCTTCTCAATTTTGTAGTATGGACTTCTGTATTTTTTCGGGGGAGGAGTTGATAAATTTATGTACACATTAAAGGAAAACTGAATCTTAATTATATAGACGTAAAATGCGTATGTACCTTATTACTAAACCATTTTCAAAACTTGATGCATTTTATTTACACATCGCCCCCTTGATTTGTTGGGCCTTGCAAAATAAAAGTCAAGCATTAATTATTATGGTGCCCAATTATGTTCAAATTTTCGATTCAATGTTTGCATTATAGAGAATGAATATATATATATATATATATATATATATATATATATATATATATATATATATATATATATATATATAAATATATATATATATATAGACACACAAACATGCATACATATACATACATCCATACATATACATTTATTTCACTGCAAAAGTTAGATATCAAATATTATAGTGGGGATGAACAAAATCAAGTAATAAAACTTAAAATACTATTAGAAAAAAAATTATAGCTAATAGACAGAAGAAAAATATATACAAAATGTAAATAATTTATCACAATTGTATTAATTAAACTAAAGAAGAAAACTATCAACAATCAAAAGTTTGGAGTTGCATGAGAATAAAAGTGCAATAGATTAGAGGAGGAAAGTATGGACAACTACGTATATTATTATTTTTTAGAATATGAAGATAAATATATAAAGTTTAGTATAATTAGTTAAATTATCTGATATTTTTCTTCACATTAATGGGTTGTTATTAATTTTCATTGGATATAGTCATTAATTAATGTGATGAAAATCTAACAAAAAGAATTTCATAATTGTATCATATATTAAAAAATAATTCTATTAAAGGGAGAGCGAGAAAGAGAGAGAGAGGGAGAGGATTACGTGAAAAAACTAACTCTATTTTTATATAAATATTAAAACTAATAGGTAGTTTCCACATTCGGGAGAGAGAAAATAGGAAGACATGGGATATTTTCTTTTTTTTTCTTCTAAAAAGTTAGTGTATTTTTTGAATTAAAGGTTGAGATTTTTGAGCACATTTTATTTTACTATAGTTAAAACCCGTGCATTTGCACGGGCAACTAAATAGTAAAAATTTAATATAAATATCTATTAATATTATAAACAAAGTGTATAATGTTGATCAAAATTTAAAATAAAAAATAAAATTTTCTACAAACAATACTCTAAGTATGCTATTCGATATTGGGAACAAAACTAAGAATTTGTTTTTTTGGTTGGATAGGAGAACTAAGAAGTTAAATTTATATAATATATAATCTTAGTGTAAGCAAGATAAGTTTTTTAACTAATCAATTAATTAAACTTCTTAGTTCTATAGTATTGACGTTTGTATTTTTGGGGGGGGGGGGGAGGAGGGAGTTGGTAAATTTATGTATACATACTGAGAAAAAATTGAATCTTAATTATACAGAAGTAAGATATGTATGTACCTTGCCGCTAAACAATTTTCAAAGGTTGATGCATTTTATTTACATATCACCTCCTTGTTTTTTCTTGGGCCTTGCAAAATAAAAGTCAAGCATTAATTATTATAGTGCCCAAATATATTCAAAATTTCTTTGATTTAATGTTTACATCATAGAGATTACATATATACACACACACACACACACACACATATACATACATATATAGATATATATATATATATATATATATATATATATACATACATATATAATATATATATATATAGATTATATATTATATATATATATGTATGTATGTATGTATGTATGTATATATATATATATATATATATATATATTATATATATATATATATATATATATATATTATATATATATATATGCATATATAGAGCACTGCAAATCGAGATGTCAAATATAATACATATAGATGGTTATGAAGAAAATTAAGTAAAGAAACTTAAAACACCATTAGGAAAAAGTTATAGCCAATAGATAGAAGAAAAATATATACAAAATATAAATAATTTACCATAATTGTATTAACTAAACTAAAGCGGAAAACTATCAACAACCTAAAGTTTAGAGTTGCATGAGATTAAAAGTACCATAGATTAGAGGAGGGAGTGATGGACAACTACATATATTGTTATTTTTTATAATATGAAGATAAAGATATAATGTTTAGTGTAATTAGTTAAATTACCTAATATTTTTCTTGACATTAATGGGTTGTCATCAATTTTTATTGGGTATACTCATTAATTAATATGATGAAAATCTAACAAAAAGAATTAGATAATTTTTTTAGGCATTAAAAAAATAATTCTATGAGAGAGAGATAGAGAGAGGGGGGATCAACGTGTAAAAAAATTATTTTGTATAAATATTAAAAATGAATTGGGTAGTTTTCACATTAGAGAGAGAGAAAATAGGTAGTTTTCATATTAAACTCCGTAATTCATTCTTATGCAAGTATTGAGGGAGGGAAGCTTTCTTAAACCCTTACACATTTTAGCATTTATATTATAAAAATTTTCTTATATGATGGTCTACATATTACTTTTGTAAAGTAATCCAATTGGCCATCTCATTTGTTGATTGGACATTTTTTGACTTGTGGAGTTACTAGAAATATTTGTTTTACTAGAAGTATTTAGGTACAATCATCCATCAGAAAGGGGATATCAACAAAGACATTAACCAGCGTATGAAAATAGGTTGGGAAAAATGGAAACATGCTTCAGGTGTGTTATGTGATAAGAGAATGCCTGTAGGATTAAAAAGCAAAGTGTATCGTGTGGTATTTAGACATGCTGTGCTGTATGGATCAGAGTGTTAGCCTATAAAAAAGGCATAGGTTCAAAGGTTGATGGTAGTAGAGATGATGATGATTAAATGAATACGTGGTTATACGAGAATGGATAGAATTAGGAAAGGAGTGATCACAGACTTAGTTAAAGTAGCTCCCATCGAAGATAAGATGAAAGAAATAAGACTCAGATGGTTTGGTCATGTGAAAAGAAGGAGTGTGGATGCTCTAGTAAGGAGATATGAGAGGATTAACATTCCTGAAGGGTAAAGAGGCAGGGGACAACTGAAGAAGAGTTTGGACGAGGTGATTAAAGACAACTTGAAAGTTGAAGGGCTGACGGAGGACATGGCTCAGGATAGGAGTCTATAGCGGGATAAGATTATGGTCATAGATCATAGAGAGATAACCTCGTAGTTGTCATTTGGTTGCAGTAGGGTAAGTTTGTTTGTGCTTTTTTTCGTAGGTCGAGTGTGTATGCAGGTAATACATTCCTTTGGGAAGAGACATGTGTTTGCATACCGCTGTTTGTTAACGTATGGTACCTTCCTCTGTTATATTGTACTTATGTTTGGATAGCAATTATTACTTGATTTATTAGTATTTCTAAGTTCATTTTCTGCTATTCCTTCTTAGTTTTTTCTATATAATGTTCTCACAAAATCCGTTTTCTATAAAAGGTTTTTACAAAATCTTATTTTTGTGGGTCTCTTGGAATCAGCATCTCTGCGGGTAGGGATGTCGGTAGAGGTAAGGTTGCCTACATCTGGATCTTCTCAGACTCTGTAAAAGTGGGACCCACACTGAGAGGTGGTGTTGTTGTTGTTGCATTTGTTTAACTCTTGGATGACATCTTAGGTTGGGGAACTATATATAGTAAAAATATAAGGTTCATGTCAAATTTAGATTTGATAAATTAATCAATTTTTAAAATTTGGACAAGAATTCATAACTGTATCTTATTTTTTCGGGCTAGAAAAATTTAGAGAGGTCTAGAGTTGGGTCAAAATCAAATCTGGACAAAAGTTAATTACTGTAGCCCTTTTTCTTTGAGGTTCGGACAAATTCAAATAATTGAATGAAACAAAGTTTTGTCAACCCTATAATAATCTAGGACAATAATAAAATTTGACTTTTGAATTTGTATAAGCAGAGAGACTGCTGAATTTTTGATACCCCTGCCAATAAAACAATATTGACTTTGTTTTGTGTTGAGTAGAGTTCAATAAATTTAGCAGTGAATGATAAAGCTTTGCTCATTCTCGTTATGATATTAGAGACTTATGTTTCTTCTCAACAAAATTGCACTATGAATTGTTGCCTACCTTTATTTGTTTTCAGAAACTGAAATTATGAAATCAAGCATTGATCGGTTTAAATATTACGTCTTTTATACTCTTATTTATCTTGTTTTTGAATCATAAAATATTGTATCTTTGGCATTTTACTTGTTTCATTCACTTCTATAGGTAACAAAGCGAGCAGAATAAGAAGCATGAATTTGAGCTTGAAAGGCAACAAAAGTTGAGAAGATAGTGATCGAAAAGGGGCACGAAGATTGAAGAAACATGAAGATCAAAGCCCAAAACAAGTCATAGTCATTGTCAAACCTAGTTTCCCATACGGCTAACCCATGTTAACACACATGGTTAACCCAGGTTATTCCTCTAGATTTTGCCAGCCAGCAGCTAGTTGTACAGCTAATCGTGCCGAGTGAGACTGCTTTGTCACTTGGCACGTGTTGTTGTGACTACAAGCATGGTGGTGCCAGTGGCAAAGCCAGGAATTTATGCAAGAGGAGCCACACATAATCTTTCATATTATATAAAAGTACTTAAAAATAAATACTTTAGAATAGTTAATCTAAATAATGAAAAGAAAACATACATTATTCATGGTGCAAGAATTTTTGATTTTGTGTTGGGCTTGCTTATTCCTAAATGTAGGTATTGAAATATACATGTACGCCTACATTCACAGTTAAAATGTAATGTCTTGAAAACTCTAATTTATTTAAGTACAAATATTGAACCTAAAGTAGCAGTATATATCCTAACGAGGTGTTATCGCTCTATTTTCTGGAAGAAAACACAAGACTATTTGTTTTCAACAAAAATAAGATATTTTTCCTATACCCTTATACTTAATTTATGCTTGAAATTAATATGAAATTAGGATTTTTTATTTGACTTGTAGGTGTTGTAATACCTCAGAAAATATAGACAAAAAAAATGAAAAAAATGTTGAATTGAGAGTTTGAGCTCAGCTCCCACTTCCCTTGGCCCATTTCCCTTGATCCAGCCAACAAAAAGAGGTAAAAACAAAAAACAAAAAACAAAAAATAAAAACATACAACCCCCCCCTTTCCATCACCTACTTCTAACGTGACCCCCAACACCCTCTTGTTCCTCTTGCCTCTCATCTCCCTCAATCAAACCTGATACCACTCCCCACATTTCCTATTCTGTCTTCTTCGAACCATCTCCAATATCACTCATCAGCACCATCATCATTAGCATCCACCATGCTCATGAGTCATCGCCGTCATCAGCACCACCACCACGCCAGACTCGAGCACAACACCATAATCTCCACCATCCATGCCATTTATAAATTAGACGATATAAATTAAAGGATGGAGGCTATAAATTAAAGAAGCTGCTGTGATTGAAGGGAGCTAGGTTTTAATTTGAGGGTTTTAGGTTTAGTTAGCCTTAGTTTCAGTTTTAGTGATTTAGGATTATAGTTTTAGGGTTTTATTTTCGATTTCTCTGTTTTGATTTGAATTTAAGATTTTTTTTTTGGGCTTGTAATTTCATCTAATCAAGCTCTGTTTTGTTAATTTGGAGTAGTTTTTGATAATTTTCAGCTTGATACTGAACAAATTTTAGGTTTTGCTTTTGACAAACAACAATTTTCCCCTCCCTTGTTCTGCGAATTACGTTCTTCCTTGGTTATTCTAAATTTCAGATTTGTTCTCATGGGTCTAAATTTTTGTAATTGAATATAAGCTTTGCCAATTTGACTAGAGGATTGTGGCTTGGGCTTGATAATTCACAAATTTTGGTTGGATTTTTTCTCCAGTCTTGATTGATTTAAATCTGGGTAATGTGGTATGTGTCGAGTTTATTATAATTTGAGCTTCATGGGTATGTTGGTTTCTGCCAGTGATGTCGGTTCCAAGCTGGGTCGAGCTCGGTGAGCTAGGACACCCATAGCTCTCTGCCTAACCTCTTTTCCTCCCTTTTCCCTTGTTCATATACTACTCTTGCTCTGCCTTTGGTTCAATTTTGATGGGTTGTTGCTTGGCTATGGATTGATTGTGCAACCTTAGGTTTCAACCTCCATGGATGGAGGGTTTAGCTTGGTTCATGTTTATGGCTTGTCCTCTTCGTGCTGTCTTCTTTAGCTCGGATGGAGGTTTCCATTCTCACAATTTTGATATTTTTTTCCCCTATCTTCTTCTCTATTCTTGATTTCATTTTGTCTAGTTTAATTCCAGTTTTAGTTTATTTTCAGTTTTGAAGGACAATGAGTAGGTTCCCAACAGAATATTATAGCTTTATAGCTTTAATGGATGTAGCTCTAAATGTCTCTATATCGGTATGCTTAGTTGCTGGATTAATTTGTGGATGAATTAATGATATTACTAGTGATATGATTAGTCCATTGTGATCTTATCTTTTTCTATTGCGTTACGATGGTGGAGGTTGTTAGTTTTTGAATAATTCTTTTGTTTTATTTATTTATTTAGTTAACTCTTTAATTAGCATAATATTGTTAGTTTAGTTTTGTTTCATGACCTAACTATAGCTCTGTCCTTGAGGAGAACACCCTCAAGTACTACAGCAAAAGCTGTACACTTGGCTATAATTTTACTTTCAAAAATTTCACACAAGCTCTTACAATTGTCGCTAGGGATGCGGCGCAAGATTGGGTCATATTTTGTTCTTCTCTGCTACTTTCTTATTAGTTGTATATGTTTTGTTTTGCTTTGTTTATTTCGTCAATAATACTGATTAGTTTTATTTCTTTCTTTAAAAAATCTAAAATTATATTATTAGAAAAGCCAAAAATTGAAAAGGATTGAAACAATTTAAAAATCACTAAAAATTAAAAACTTGAATAAGATTTTTTTAAAAAAACAAATGACAATTTTGTATTTCCCTCACTTTGAGTATGAAGTATTTTGCCGATATTTTGAGTAGGTTGAATGAATTTCATACTCAATGTGTTGATTGAGATTTTGAGAAATGGAAAATTTGTTTAGTGATTTTTAAGGGTCTTAATGATGAACATCGGGGTCATGTTAAGACTCTGTACCTTGGGGGGTTGGGATGTTTGTTAACTAAGATTTCGGATGAAATTTGGGATTTCTTTGAGTATTTGGTTTAAGATACTTGAGAGTATGACAATGTTGGAGAGACCTTTAGTTAACCCATTCTCAACCCTTATGTTATGCATGTTACACATTTAGATGAGAGTAAGCTTTGGGATATATCTTATGAGCACACTCATGCTCTTCGTGTTGTAGTTTCATGTGACTATTGCGATTCCTTTAATCATGATGTTGATTCTAGTCCACTGCTAGGTAGACAACACAGATTAACGGCATTAGCCGCGTTTAATACGGAGCTTTACTTGCAGAAGTTAGTCAAGGGCAACCTTAGTTTAAGCTCTTCTACACCTGAGGTCAGGTCTTGCGAGGACTTTGATGTTAGGAGTGAGGCATCGATTTATTTAGGGAATGATTTTCATGATGATACACATTGTGATGATCTTGAGGAAGCAAGTGATCCCTCATCTCTTTTATATCACGAGGTCATTACTCTCTCTCCAAAAGACCGATTGATGGGATGTACAGTGCCACCGCTTATAAGCCCATGACCCTCCCATCACTTTTCTGATGTAGGACTCTTGTTTGTGACATTATTCCCCACCCAATCCTGTGACGCCCTTGTCACAGATGGGCCCCCTGCCTACCCCGCCCATCAGAGTGCTTGGCGAGACATCGGAGTCGGCTCTGGGTTGGCTCTGATACCACTTATCACGGGGCCATTACTCTCTCCCTAAAAGGGCACTTTGGTTGGGTGTGCAACGCCATCGCTTATAAGCTCAGGACCCTCCCATCACTTTTCCAATGTGGGACTCTTGTTCGTAATATTTAGCAGTTGTGCACTCCTTAGAGTTTAGCACAACCAGTGACACCCCTGAGGGTAGTCTGATCGTTCATGATTCATCTCTTCCTTAGGCTCCCATAGGAGAGTTGGAGAAGGGATATGGATTTGAGACTGATCCTAGTTTTGATGATCAGTGTGGCAAATTTGTTAAGTCAGAGGATACAGTTACCAATGGGCCTTTATTTGATAAGTCGTTTGTTGTGGAGTTTAGTGAGGTTGCACCTCCTAAGGAACTTACTGATTTCATTCATATGGAGTCTTCCCTTGACTTAGCTCCCACCCCTTCCATTTTAGCCTTTCTTCTTCCCTCCCTATTTCCCCCTTCTTTCTCGAGTCTACAAAAGTAGAATCGGAGATGTTTCTACTCGGCAATCCTTGTTTAGATCAGACTCTTGATGATATTGACATAAAGAGACTTAAGGATCACTTTGAGCTGAAAGACTTGACTTTAGGCCATTCTATGGGCATTAATTTTCATATTCATTTGATTGGCTTTGCCTAGGTACTCTTCCCTCCCCTCTTAGAGATGTTGGACGTCATTTTGGTCATTCGTATCACCCTAGATGGTCTATGCATTCAAATAATCACATCCTTGTTAGACCATTAACTTATGTTTCTGATTTTGCATATACACATCTTTCTTTTTATTGGGTTGAGAGCTGTGATAAGCTTAAGAGAGCCTTGAGTTGCATTCCACTTATACACTTTATTTGGGCTACACCTCCTATTTCTTAGTACATTCATTTATGTAAGGATTATCCCAATTATTTGATAAGTTGTTATGAGCCTTCGTTGGTTTTGATATGAGCAACAACTTGTGAGCTGAGATGGAGTGGCTGATGCTCCATGGACCTCCTCGACATCATCTGAGTGAGGCAATAGCTTGGGTGCTTTATGTATCCAACCTAGTATGATTGTTCCACCTATTCCCTACTCTCATTTTTGTTTTGTTTTCTTTTTTTTTTTCCTTTCCTTTTGTACATAGTTATAGATATTTAAGATTGTGATTGTTTGACTAATTGATTTTGAGGAGAAATTTAGGATTTGTTAACCCGAGTTGGCTAACATAACACTTGTTTGTTTTTGTGTTTTGTTATTAGTAGTGTATTTGGCTTGTGATTATGTGTTAATCTGGTTTCAATTTTGTTTAGTTTTTAGTTAGTAGACCCTTGTTTAGTTTTGATTTTTTGTGTTTTTGTTTATTGGGGGTATACAACAATAATAACACCACCTCTCAGTGGGGGTCCCGCTTTTGCAGGGTATGGGAAGATCCAACTGTAGACAATCTTACCTCTACGGGCATTCTTACCCGTAGAGAGGCTGATTCCATGAGACCCACAAAAAAAGATTTAGTGAAAATATTTTATAGAAAAAAGTTTTTATGAAAACATTTAATGGGGAAAATTAAGGCCACATAGCAAGGAATGACCAAGATAAATTAAAAGGATAAGTTGCTGAAGTTATGAGACGCAAGAACAATATAACAGTGGAAGGTAATATACCTTAACAATCAGAGGTAAGCAATTGCTGTCTCTTTCTAGAAGAAAGTACTACCTACATACAAACACGGCATACGAAAAAGGGGGGAAAAAAACCACTACCAGCACTAAGCCACTACAACCAAAAGACAACTACGGTTATGTAAATTTATGTTGGCGCTTTCCTTTTTGTTTTGATGGTTTTATATTTTGTTTTTGTTTTATTTTGTGTCTTGTTTTGTTTAAGTTTTGATTTTGTTTTTTATTTAGTAGCTTCTTGGTTTTGTTTTATTTTTAGTTTGGTGATTTTGATTTTCTTTTTTCTTTATAGTTGTTTTTGTTTATGTTTTCTTTTATGTTTTTGTGTTGTCTTTGTTTGTATATATCTATGAGATTGTGTTGATTTTACAGTTATATAGCTTATGTGATTGCTTTTTGGTAAATTAGTTCCCACAATGAGAACATCGTGGGGCTTTGGTGTCGGGGAGAGGTCCCCATTTGTACATATTTTTTGAAATTTTGAAAAATTTAAAAACATTTTTCTTTTTCTTTGGGGCTTTGTATTCTTTCTTTGGCAATTGTGATTCTACGTTGCTAGGCTATTGAGTTATGTATAAATAGAGTTTGCATGATGAGATGTCTAGTTGAGAATGTAGATTCAACTTTTCATAATAATCTCATCTCATATGTGTGACTTTGTGCTTACCTCGCTCACTTTGCAATCATTTCTTTAGGTCCTATTGTTAAGTTGACATGTGAACTTTTCGTTTGTCGAACTGACCTTTTATGCTCTTGAAAAATACCCCAAAAAAAAGAAAAAAGGGAAAAAGAAATAAATAAACTAGGCACCAATCTTCAATGCCATAACCTTTATTTTATATTTTTAATTGACTTGAATATGTGTTATTTTACTTGATTACATATCTGTTTGGGCAATAAAATAAGTGCTTTACACTTTCTAATAAAACCCCTTTTAGGGGAAGCCCAAATATTTGCAAATTAAGTAGGTTAGGATGTGTGTGCATTATTATTCTTAGAAAAGAGGGAAAAAAGTGAGCAAAGAAGGTAATAAGGCAAGGAAACAGTGATCATGTGAATGTTAGCAATTAATTCATAAGGATTGATACACATTTGCATGTGCACAAAGGTGCACATATCATTGCATATTATTGTGTGAGATGAAAAATGGAAGTTGGAATGCATAGGTATCTTTTGATCGTACATTCTATTTGTATATAATTTGGTGATTTGGTTACTAGGGTAATAAAGTTGCCTAAGTCATATAACATAATTTCCCTATTACTTGAATATATGTTCGTGGTTTGAAAGACCAAAATGATTTTTCTTTGTTTTTGAAATGATTTACTAGGTATTGCACATAAAAACTCTCACAAGACCTCACTCGTCTGCTTGCGAAATCAAGATATTTAAGGGGTTTATTACATACGCTAAATGCAACCGTAATTTCTACGAAAATGAATTAAGATTTTCTTTTTCTTATTTTCCGTTTCCTTTCAATTAGTTTAGTTAGTTTTACTTGAGACGAGCAAAATCCAGGTGTGGGGATACATATTTCCACCAAGAACATGATATTTTTACTACATCTTTATACCTAATTTCTGCTTGAAATAAATATGAAATTAGGATTTCCATTTGATTTGATTTTGTTTTGTTGGTGTTGCAATAAATTAGAAAATATGAAGAAAAAATGGAAGAAATGCTGAATTGAAAGTTTGGGCTAAGCTCCCACTTCCCTTGGTCCATTTCCCTTGATCCAACCAACAAAATGAGGAAAAAATAAAGGAAAAATAAAAATTCGAAGCCCCCCTTCTTGTCACCTGCTTCTCACGTGACCCCCCAACCACCTCCTATTCCTCTTCTCTCTCCTCTCCCTCAATCAAACCCGATACCACTTCCCCCCTTTCCTGTTTTGTCTTCTTCGAAGCATCTCCACCATTTTCACTGACTCCCACCATCATCATTAGCATCCACCATCCTCATGAGTCTTGCCACTATCAGCACCAACACCATGTCAGACTCCAGCACAACACCAACATCTCTGCCATCCATGCTATCTAAAAGTTGAACAACATAGGTTGAAGGATGAGGGCTATAAATTGAAGAGGCAGTGGCAATTGGAGGATGCTACTTTATAATTTGAGGGTTTCAGGTTCATTTAGCCTTACTTTCAGTTTAGTGATTTTTCTAGCTTTAGGGTTTTATTTTCGATTTCTCTTTTTTGATTTTGATTTGAGGTTTCTTTTCTGGCTTGCAATTTCATCTAATTAAGCTTTGTTTTGTTAATTTGAAGTAGACTTTGACGATTTTCAACTTGATGCTGAATGATTTTGGGCTTTGCTTTTGATAAATTGCAATTTTCCCCCTCCCCTTTTTTTGCGAACTGTGTTCTTCCTCTGCTATTCTAAATTTTAGATTTCTTCCCCTGGGTCTGGATTTATGTAATCGAATATGAGATTTGTTAACTTGAATAGATGCTTGTCGTTTGGGCTTGATATTACATGAATTTTGGTTGGATTTTTCTCCAATCTTGATTGATTTGAATTTGAGTAGTGTTTGTCTGTGTTGAGTTTGTTGCAATTTGAGCATCATGGATATGGTAGTTTCTACCATTGATGTTAATTCCAAGTTAGGTCAAGCTCGGTGAGTCAAGAGACACATAGCTCTCTGCCTACCCTCTTTTCTTCCCCTTTCTCCTGTTCATCTTCTTCTTGCTATAGTTTTGGTTTGGTTTTGATGGGTTGTTACTTGCCTATGCATTGATTGTGTAACCTTAGGTTTTATCCTCAATGGATGGAGGATTTAGCTTGATGCATCTTCATGGCTTGTCCACTCCACGTTGTCTTCTTTAGCTTGGATGGAGGTTTGCATTCTCACGATTTTTTTACCTGTCTTCTTCTCTATTCTTGATTTCATTTTGTCTAGTTCAATTCTAGTTTTAGTTTAATTTCAGTTCTGAAGGGCAGTGAGTAGGTTCCCAAAAGAATACTTGTAGCTTTACACCTTTAATAAATGTAGCTCTAAATGTCTCTATATTGGTATGCTTAATCACTGGCATTGATTGGTGGATGAAATAATGACATTACTAGTAATAAGTTTAGTCCATTGTGATCTTATCTTTTCTATTGCGTTATGATAATGTAAAGCGTGAGTTTTTGAACAATCTTTTGTTTTATTTATTAATTTAGTTAAATCTTTAATTAGCATGACATTGTTAGCTTAGTTTTCTTTCGTGACCAAGTTATAGCTCCATCCTTGAGGAGAAGACCCTCAAGTACTACAGCAAAAGTTGTACACTTGTGGCTGTAATTTTATTTTCAAAAATTTCTTACACTAATTATCACAAAATCTGACATAAACAACTTTATTATAAAGTCAAATCGATAGTCAAAGTTAAGGGCTATTAATCAAGAGTCATAAGTACTTAAAATTGGGAAAAATTAATTTTTGGTGTGTAATGCCTGACTACTATGTGATAGTCGATCTCATTTCTGGACTTGAGTTCCATGTCCACGCTCATGATCATTACTTGAAAACAAAACATTTAGAAAAGTGAGATGGAACTCAATAACAATCACCCATAATAGTCAAAACATAATCAAAATTCAGTATAAACCATTTTATGGGCAAGAGGGAAGAAAACTAAAATAGTTTCATAAATTTTTTTTTCAACCAACCCAACCCAATATCTAAGTAGTTCATCTGTGTGTTTCTTTGTTTTGGTTTAAATGAAGACAAGAAATCTATCTAGGTTTCATGGCCCGCAATTAGTGTGGTTGCTGCCACATATCCAGTTCATGGCTTATCATCAATTGAATGGTTATTGATAACCTAGCCTATGTCCATCAATTGGATGATAAGTAGCCACTAACTATGCATGCAATTACCCCGGGGAAGACTATGACGTCTTACTTACTATTAGGAGTAGACATCCTACATCGTGCACAGTTCTCCCACTTACAATATTAATATATTAATAATGGGGTCATCAACTCAAATTTTTGAATAGGCCATCTTTGCGCAATAAAGATCCAACAATATTTAAAAGCACTATTGAATAGTAATCCATTGATCTTCATGCTATGTTCCAAGAAGTGATAGTAAAGCCTCAAATAATGTATCGATGTATTCAAGAAGTTCCCCCAAACATCAATTCATAACAAAGTATACGATAAACTCACATAAACCACATTTAAAAGGGACATTCAGGACAAGTGGGCATGATTGTTACCTTGTGAGATACGGTGCCCAAACTTGAGCTTGACTTCCTAACTTGCACCTATGAAAGTCGAAAGCGATCTTGTTAATACCTATACCTAGCCCAAAATTAAACTTAGATGGACTAAGAACCACACTTCACCTTAAAGCCTATTATTATTTTTGATGCCCAAATAACATATTGAACTCCTCAAAACAATTTTCATAAATTTATGAAATTTTAGTTTTTATTACACTTCGTATCCGGTTTTCAGGCCAGGGACATATTTTCAGTCCAAATTCCTAAGGTAATATCTTAAGATTTAGACATCAAATTATGGAGATCAAACTCATTATGAAAATATCATAGTGTCTACATTAACTCTTATCTTAAGTAAATTAGCAAAATGTAACTGTAACTTGTCGAAATATAATGGCGTTTCCAGCCTATCCTAAAATTATCCATATTTGCACAGTCTCACTATTATCTTCCATGGAAGGAGGAAGAACCGAGTGATGACAAGTGAGAGGGAGAGGCAAGTGGTCACAAATAGTTGTGAAGAGGAGGCTGGAGTTGTGTTTTATCTACCATGGAAGGAGGAAGAAGAGTTAGAGAAGGAGAAGTAAAGTGGAAGAAGAAAAGTACGTGAAGGAAGAGAGAGAGAGAAGAGAAGGAAAATTACTTTATTATTTTTTCCAAAATAAATAGGGGTGGGGGATTTTTTATGAAAGTTAATATTTATTTATTTTGGATAATTTAGTAAAATTTTTCTAATATTTTTTTGTTTGAAAGAATTAAGGGAATAATATTATTTTGGTTTGATTGGCATAAATTAGCCCCTACGTTAACCCCTTAAATTATTAAAAAAAACTATATTTATCCTACGAGCTCAAGGATTCTAGGTCAGTATAAAATCATATATAAATAATATATATAATTTAAAGAATATAAATATAATTTTTTTAGGGCTTTGCATTATACCTTCTTAAAGGAAGTTTTGTCTTTGAAATTTCACACACACCTAATTAATCAAACAAGCGAGAGTATTTAGATCGCATTTTTTGTTCTAGTTCTAATGTAGATCATCAAAGAAATGGTACTATTTTCTTAGGAGGTTTTTTTAATCTTTAATACATGATCTAAATTGGCTGCTCCTCATATGACAAGTTTTCCTAGAGTTGTACGGGTTCTGGTTGAATGACGTGGGAGGGTGAGAAATGTACTTGGACAGCTGCGACACATGGAAAACAATGTGTACCCTGGGTAACTCTTATGGTAATTCGATTCAATAGGCTACTTCATCAACTCATTGGGTAATAGGGCATGACCTGATGTATCTTGGGCTAAGCTTGTCAGCCATGCCGAATCTTATGATACCCTTGGTTGGGGTTGCTTTGAGAAACATTTGATCTCCCACTTCAAATTGTACTCGCCGCTATCAGCGTAGGGCTTCTAACGGCTCTGAGTTGCCTTCATTAATTCGTAGATCACCTAATCTTTTGAGTAGAAGTTTGAATCAGGCCAGGTCCAATAGTCACGACATCATCAATCTCTTGCCAACACAATGGGGTTCTATATTATCTACCATATAATGCTTCATAAAGGGTCATTCTAATATTGGAATGGATTGTCGCACAAGAGCTTAATTTGTACCAATTTTTCATCTACAGCCTTTTTGAAGTCCAGAGCACAAGCTCGCAACATGTCTTGTAAAGTTTGGATTGTTCGCAGTTTGACCATCTGTAGCTGGGTAGAATGTTGTACTAAAGTGAAGTAATGTCCCAAATGTCGCTTGTAACTTCTGTCAAAATCCAAATTAAAATCTAGTATCTTGATCAGAAATTATAGAGTTAGGTACCCCATGTAGTCAAATAATCTCCTCCAAGTAAGCACGCGCCAATTAATTCAGTGTCCATGCGTTTGTCATTGCTATAAAATGTTCTTACTTTGTAAGTCTATCTATAATGACCCAATTGCATTATTCTTTCTCTGTGTGGGTGGTAAACCCACCATAAAATCCATCGAAACTAAATCCTGTTTCCATTTAGAGACCTCTAATGGCTAAGAGTTTTACAAGCTTGTGGTATTCCGTTTCAACTCATTGACAGGTTGAACACTTGGCCACATAGTCAGCTACTTCCTACTTCATATTACTCCACTAGAATTTGTTTCAAGTCCTTATACAACTTGTTCCCCCAGGATACATAAAGTATTTGGTGTTATGTACCTTGTTTAGAATGTTTCTCTAAAGTTCCTCGATAACTAGAACACACACCCAGTTATGAAATCTTAAGGTTCTATCCTCATCAATTATAAATCCAGATGTCTTTCTTGCTATCACTTCAGCTCATATCCTTTCTAGTTGCTAGTCGATACTTTGAGTACCTCGAATTTTCTTGATAAGAGTAGGTTGCTATTCCATAGCATAGAGCATGGGTTTGTCCCTCTTTAACACCACATTAATCTCCAACTTCCTCAAAATTCTCACATAAGTATCTTGATAACACTAACAAGTAGTTAATAGTTGGGTATGGCATGCAACATAACACGTTAGTTACTACATTTGCCTTCCCTGGGCGGTATATCATAGTCCTTGAGAAATTCCAGCTACCTTGTCTACCTGAGGTTCAGGTACTTTTGTGAAAATAGGTACTTTTGGCTTTGACGGTTAGTATAAATCACATAATGTGTCATATATAGGTGATGCTTCCATATTTCAGTGCGAAAACCATAGCTGCAAGTTCTAGGTCATGTGTTGGGTAATTTCGCTTATTGGGTTTTAGTTGTTAGGAGGCAAAAGTTATGACACGATTGTTTCATATCAGCACACAACCTAACCCATTTTTAGATGCATCACTACATATCATAAAATTCTCGTTGATGGTAGATAATGTCAACACAGGTGCACTAGTTAATCTCCCTTTAAGCTCTTAAAAGACTTTCTTACACTTGTTGGTCCCCTTGTACCTAGGGGTGTTCCTTGTTAGGTTGGAGAGAGGTTCTACGATCTTAGAGGAGTCCTAAATAAATTCACGATTGTGCCTTGCCAACCCCAGGAAAACTTCTTACTTCACATGTATTCTTGGGTTTAGACCACTATGTTATAGCTTTTGTCTTTTGAGAATCAACAGAGACTCCATGTCTTGACATTACATGCCCCAAGAAATGCTACTTTTTCTGGCCAAAACTCACACTTCTTAAACTTCACATACAATTATTCTTTAGCACTTATAGGACTGTTCTAAAGTGATAAGCATACTCCTCTGGTGTTCTAGGGTAAACCAATATGTCATCTATAGGCACGACTACATATTAGTCCAATAAAATTTAGGGACCCTCTTCATGAGGTCTATAAAAACACCTAGAGCATGGGTGAGTCCAAAAAGGCATAACTACATACTCATAGCGTCTGTATCGAGTTTGAAATATAGTTTTAGGTATGTATTCCTCTTTTTGATAATAGCCAAATCGAAGATCTATCTTGAAAATGTCCCACCTGATCTCAACTAGTGAAAAAGGCCATCAATTAGGGCAAAGGATAGCAATTCTTGATGGTTATCTTATTAAGTTCTCTATAATCAATGCAAAACCTTAAGATTCTATCATTCCTTGTCATAAACAACACTAGGGCTTACGAGAGAGATGTACTTGGCGTAATGTAAACCTTTGCTAATAATTCATCAAGCTAGACCTCTAATTCATTTAATTCTACCGCGACCATTCTAGAAGGGGCTTTGGAGATAGAGGTTGCTCCTGGTGCTAAATCAATGTAGAACGATATTTTCCCAGGTGGTGGCATGCCTGGGATCTCATGAGGAAAAATATCAAGAAACTCTTTTAACCATTATGATATCTGCAAGGGATGGCTCAGGAGCATGAGTATTTTTTATATTGCATAAGAACCCCTTACAACCTCATCCTAATAACTTTTGGGCTTTTAATGTTGGGATGAATCTCACTTCACACTCTAAAACTTTCCCCTTATGAATTCCCTTCTCTCCATTAGGTCTTCTTAAGTTAATCTTCTATTTACAATAATTTATTTGTGATTAATATTTCGATATACACTAAATAACATCAATATCAGTGAACTCGAATGCATACAAGTCAGCTGAAAAACTCAAGGCCATTAATCAAAATTGGGTAATTCATATATAACTCTTCACACCTAACTGTCTTCTTATCAGAAAGAGCCATAACTAATATAGGGTGCTTCTATCAGTCACCATGTTAAGGGTATCTTCAACTTATTCTCTTCACACCACATAGACTCTGCCTCTAGTGTTATGAGGTAGTAGGCTAGAAGGTCTCTGTTGACTCTAATAAGGAGCTCGAGTTTGATTATTCTGACTTGCCTATTGCCCACCCTTATTTTGGTGGGGTCGTTGCCGTCCTCCACACTTCTAATCATTAGATGGTGGGGGGCACGGGCAATCCTTTATTTAATGTTAAGGGCTTTCATAATGATAGCATCTCTTGTTGGTGTAAATTCATGAGTATGTTGCCTATTATGTGAGCTGTTGTTGTGATGATAACCCTCTCGAGGCTTCTCGTATGGATTTTGGAAGTTGCGATTATATTGCTGGTCTCCCTTCCTTTTATTTCCTCGTTGCTCATTGTAGAATTCAATTTTCTCCTTAATTAGCATTTCCACATTTACAGCTGTGTCATATACACCCCTATAAGAAGTATACTGATGTATTGGCGTCTTTTCTTAAGGTTTGGGTTAAGCCCTACCTTAAAACAATTCATCTTTAGCATCTTGCCTACCACATAGGTTGGGGTGAATTGTGAGGGCTCTATAAACTTGGAACCATATTCTAGTACACTCATCTTCCGTTGTTGCAGCTTCATAATTCATTGTCGTTGGCTTTTAAGGGTATAAGGGGTAAGAACGGCTTTTGAGTAGTTACTTAAACTTATGCCATCGAGACCTATGCTCATACTATCTGTCCCTAATGGTAGCCCACTAAAAATTAGCCTCATCATTTAGAATAAAACCTAACAAATTCTACCCTCCATTCCTCAGGACAATATAGAGTGTCGAATAACTTTTCTATACCTCGAACGCAATCTTCAAATGCATAAGAACTGGGGGTGTCATCGTATGCGGATGGACTATGACTAGTAAGCCTCTTAAACATGTACAAATTATCCTCCACTATATTCTTTTCTTTTATTTCAGGTATCTTTTGGACATGTTCATTTGTTATTTCATTTGCTTCCCTTGTTTTGTAGAAGCTCTAGAAGTAGCAAGATCGGCCCCAATTGGTGGATTTATGTCATCTACATTGCTCGGAGTTTCACCCCCATTTCTAAGCTGACCGACTTCTAGTTTTTCCCTTAAACTAACCACAGTATTTCCAGGTTGACTTCGGGCCTTGGATTGGGCTGGGGTCCAGTTTAGGATTCTACATTGTTTCTTATAAGAGTTCATCGAGTTTAGTTTCTTTCTTAATAGTTCTCATCATATGTTTTACAAAACACTAATACTCCACATTAGATTGTATAACCATCATTGAACAAGTATAGAAAACACAAATAATAACACCAACTAGGATCATCTATAGCAGGCAAGTAGGCCTAAATGTTCACAAAGTTGAGTTCTCATCATACAGCACCACATGTCCAATTCATACTTCATTAATGCCACCACTTTGTATTTTAGGGTTAGGCACATAATTCTTAAGGAATTATATAAGCAGCCAAATTTATGCAAACTCAATAAGCAAATTAAAAAATATATATCTAGAAATAGCAAATGTTTATTACCTCATTATTCATATCAGATATTAGATAAGCATTCTAACGGTCATCATAGTCTTAGATTAAGCTAATAAGGAAACATGGAACCTCTTGGAATTTAACATTATTAACCCAAATAATATCTAACATCTACTGATTAGGGGCATCTAATGGGCACATCCTACTACACGTTCCCCGCTTCTACAGAGTAATCGTAGCTTTAAATTAGGTTCAGACTCAAGCTTAATCTTAAATTCAGGTTTAGGCTTAGGTTCTGGTATATGTTCTTCCTCATGCTCTTCATCTGAGTCTTTGTCTTGAGGGTCCTCATCGTCTATTGGTTCTTCTTCAAGGTCCTCTTTGATCTTCCATTAGCTCTTCTTCAGGGTCCTCCTCTGAATCTTTTTCGGGGTCCTCAAATGGATCTTCGTCTATTTGTCTTAAAAAGTCATCCTTTGGTTCCTCAGTGACTATTGGTGATAGTACGACATCCTTAAAACTTGTTTCTTTTTTTGGTTCGTTAAGATTATCACCCGTAGGTTTACGTTCTTCCCTACACTGTTGGGTTCCTTGGGTAAAGAATGCTCATTTTTGTCCTAATATAGGAATGGTGGGGCCTTCTCCTTCCTTGAAGGTGTAGGAGGTTGGTCACATGGACCTTTATCCTCTAAACACTTGACAAATTTTGTAAACCATGTACAAATTGATTTTAGTCATACTGACAACATCTCCTCCATCCACGAAACTTTTGAACCTCAAGTTATGACTCATGGACTTGATAATGCTCTATTCTGTGTTACCTCGAAGGGTTAAAAGGAGGAAAATTGTCTGATTCTCTCTAAATCATAGACAACTATCGAGGTACATCTTCTAGGTATCTGTCTATAACTGCCCTAACTTAATGGATATGTTCAACCATGTCAACCCCAAGTCTTTTCATTATTCTTTAGAGGAGACATCAACCCCTGTGCGAGGACAATGTTGTGTACCCTTCATCCTAAATGTAAGTAATCACAAAGTAAGACATGCATTCCTAACATACCTTAAGTAAATGCATGGAATCCTTTACCCACTCCTACACTCACTCCCTGTAATATTCATAGCCTATAAATTTTAAACTTTTATTTGAGATACAATATCCTAAAGTGAGCTATCAAGTCTATAAACCTGTGCTCTGATACCAAATTATAGCCCCTTGAAAACTCTAATTTATTTAATTAATAATACTTAACGTAAAGTCACAACGAATATCCTAATAGGGCATTGCTGTCATATTTCTTGTGAGGAAACACAAGGCTAAGTATCACATAGTCTAACATAAAGAACTTTATTACTAAAGTCAAACCAATAGTCAAGGTCAATGTCTGATAATCAAGAGTCAAAAAGTACTCAAAATTAGGAAAAATAATTTTCATTGCACAATGGCTGAAGTACTATGTGATAATCGGCCTGACTTCTAGACTTGACTCTCATCCCCATGCTCATGATAATTACCTAAAAATACAATATTTAGAAAAGTGAGATAGAACTCCACAATGACCACCCATAACAGTCAAAAGACAATCCAAATTCATTTTAAACTATTTTAGTGGTGAGAGGGAAGTTAAGTCAAATAATTTCATGAATATTATCTAACCAACCCGACCCATCCACTATGTTCATTTGTCTCTTATTTCAGGTTTAAAAGAAGGCGAGCTACCTCTCTAGGTCTCATAGGCTATAATCAATTTAGTTGCAGCCGCAGACCCCGTTCATGACCTATTGTCAATCGAACGGTTACCGATAACTTAGCCTATGCCTATCAACCGAATGACGCATAGCCGCTAACCATGCATTCAATTATGTGGGGAATACTATCAGGCATCTCTCTTTGTTCTTCCCCTTAGAATGTTGATGTTCTAGTAATTGGGATATTAACTCAAGCTTTTGTGTAGCCCATCCCAGCCTAATAAAGGCTCAACAATTTTTTAAAAGTACTTTTGAATAATAGCTCAGTGACTTTCATGCCATCTTTGAAATAGACAGTGAAATACTCAAATATCATATCAGTTTATTTAAGAAGGTCCCCCGAATATCAATTCAAAACAAAGCATAAGATACACTCGCAGAAGGAACTAAACTAATAACTGATCATCTATTGAATTGCCTCTTTAAGTTAAAGGCAGGATGCTAAGAATTGTGTCCATCACATTTAAAGGAGACCTTCAAAGGAGTTAGGGCATAATTATTATCTTTCAAGATACGGTACCTAAGTTTGAGCTCGACTTTCAAACATAGGCTTATACAAGCAAAAAACAGTCTTATTAATACTATACCCAGCCCAAAATCAAACTTAGTTAGACTAAGACCCTCCTTGAAGCCTATTATTAATTTTTATGCACAAATAACATGTTGAACTCCTCAAAATAATTTTTATAAATTTTTAGAATTTTAGTTTTTGTTAAACCTTCGCATGCAGTTTTCATATTTGGGATAAATTCTGGGTCAATGTCCTGAGGTTATATCTTAAGATTTAGACATTAGGTGAGGAAGATCAAGCCCATTTGAGAAATATTAGGGTGTCGGCTTTAATTCTTAGTTTTGGCAAATGAGCAAAGTCAATTAGCACAATAACTAGTTGAAATTTAACAAAGTTTCTAGACTGTCCCAAAATTGTCCAGATTTGCACAGTCTCAGCATTTAATCCATAACTTGTCGATTACAACTCCAATTAATACAGTTAAAAATTCATGCCATAGAGGACTTCCATAACTATAGACCATAAGATTTTCATAATTTTTCCACAAGATAATATTTATATGTGAATTTCCAAATTCACATTCCATTTTGATTGACAACGGTGATCATTATTGATTGATTTATATCTCATAACACAATTAGGCTTTACAAATAGCCTCAGGCATGCATCATTCTAAACCCACACTTCATACTAGCACTAATTAGCCGCACTAATTTAAGTCCAGTCGAGGAAATATCAGATTTTAAGATTGAAAATGAACCATCCCTTGAAAATTATAAAAATAGAAAAGGAGAGGCTTGGATAGATTCAATTATTCAACCAACAAGGGGATTTTAATATGAAAATCAAAAGAATTGAATAATAAAATTTTATTGTCATTTTTGAAATAAAAATAATATTCATAAACCCAAAATATATAATTTATATGCATTAAAAAAAAGGTTATGGTTAGGGTTTCATACAACCATATTCATACTCAGCCAAGAAAGGGGAGGAGAGAGGGCGGCTGGGCATGATGGTAGTGACCAGTGGCCATTGATGGGCTGCAACCAGCGAAGTAACATATTGAGAGAGAAGAAGAAAAATGAAAAAGACAAACAAAAAAGAAACAACAAGGCTTCCCTTCCTGGTGGTTGCTGGCTGCAAGGGTGAGTGATAGGCAATGGCTGCAGCAGACAGTGGTGACAACGGTGGCCTTTTGTGGGAGGGGGAGAGAGAGAGAGATCAGGGGGAGCACTTGGGTGACATACAGAGATGAAGAGAAAGAGTGAAAGCCAAGTGGTGAGAGATGGGTGTGGAGATGAGGCTAGAGTTGTGTTTTATCTACGATGGAAGGAGGAAGAAGAGCTACAGAAGGAGAAGGAAAAAGAAAGAAGAAGAGTACGTGAAGTAGAAGAAATGGACAAGAAGGAAAGTTATTTTATTATTTTTTTTTCCAAAATAAGCGGGAGGAGAGGGGGGTTTTTGCTTAGAAACAATATTTATTTTTTATAAATAATTTATTTAAATATTTCTAAAATTTTTCATTTAAAAGAAGTAAGAAAATAGTACTATTTTAGCTTGATTTGGCCTGTATTAGCCCCTAAGTTAACCCTTAATTTATTCAAAAAACTCTAAGTATCCTACAATCTCAAGCATTTTAGGTTGGTCCAAAATCATGCATACACAATATATATACTTTAAAGACTATAAATATAATTTTTAGGGGTTTTACCGAAAATGTGTCAAAAGAAGTTAGAAACATCAGGATATAAGAAGGCATATATTTTGAAATGGATCTAAAAAAACAAATCTGGCTATTGTGGTCGTGCTTTTCTTGTTTTCATCACATAAAAATTATCTATTATCATACCTATCAAGAAGGTTTTAGTTTCCTTTTCGATGTAGACAAGCATATAATTTGTCAGAAAATCACCTTTCAATCTATTACGAAGGCTTGTTTTGATAATCTTCATAACAGAAAGAGCTCTTTTAGTAGTAGTTGTTGAAACCAGAAGAGTTAAAATGAAGCGAAGCAATCTATCAACCAAAGGATATCATTCAATTTTCAATAGCGGTCAACCCTTTGTGTAAATCTACAATGCTACTCATGTTTTACATTTGTGAAAGGCTTGGAATGTCTAGCTCACAATGTTGAAATTCATATTTTAGTTGGATTTTCTCTTACTGAGGAAAATCTTCTGGAGTATATTTCTCAACAAGAATGCATATGTCATCTTATATCCATCATTAGTATTCAAAACTATACTCAAAACTAGCAGCTCTGCCATTTGTTCATTAAATCTACTATTCAGTTTTTCAAGTTGTTGACCAATAGCAACAGTGAAAACTTATACTCGAAAATGATGTTCCATTGTTATAGTGTGTTTTGCAGGTAAAGTGGTCGAAGAACATCAACATAAGGAGCATTCATGTCATTTGCACCAAAATTATGACATTTGTTTGCAATATTTCTATACCTAATTTAGCTGCTAATAATTACGCTTTTTACATTTTTATTTGATTTGATTTTGTTTTGTAGGTTATATAATAATCCAAAAAAACAAAAGTGAAGATTGATGTAAAATGAAGAGTTGGAGTCATCTAAGCCCAACCCCTTGACAACTGTTTCTTTGGTCTAAAATGAGGGAAAAAAAATGCTAGAAAAAATGAGAAACAAAATAAACCCCAAACCTCTCCTCGGTCACCGGCTTTTCACGTGACCCCAACCCTTTGGTTTCTCTCTCGCACCCCCTTCAAACCACGACAGAACCCCCCTTGTCCTCTTCTTCTTGAAAGCACCAGGACCAGCATCACCATGCACGATCTTCCTCGCATCAGCATCTTCATCGCCATCAACAACATTGAAATCATGGATGCCCTCACCATCATCTCTATACCTCAGAGCATTGAATCCTAGCCTCTTTGTCTCTTTCCTCTAATGGACGCGACCTCAAGTAACCCAGCAGTATCACCACCATTCATCAGGGGATGAATTGAATGTCCAAGAAGGAGAGGGGTAATTTTTTAACTAAAGAGGTAACAAAGATTGGAGCAGCAAGCTGAGGTTTTAGGGTAGATTTAATTTTAGTTTTGGATAAAATTTAGGGTTAATTTAGGGCTTAGCTTTAATGTTCATTTCCCCTGTTTTGTTTTTAAGTTGTAGATTTGATTTTTTTGGAATTTCACGTAATTTGGTTTGCATCCTTTGAATTTCTGGTTTGAATTCATGAACTTTAAGTTGAATTTGAAATTTAAGCTTTGCATTTGCTTAATTGGTTGGTTTAATTTGTTATTTTCTCCTTCTACATTCTTCTTTTTCGGACGCTTTCCTTCTCGTTGTTTGTTCATTTTGTTTTTAGATTCAAGCTTGCATTGTTTACCTCCATTAATGTAGGACTTTGAAGCTTGGCTAATTTTCCATCCCTCTCTATATTTTTCTTTTTGTGCTTTTTCATATAACTCTAATTTCCCATGCTCTATTGCTTAGTTTTGATCTGCGCTGTGCTTTTGATGTTCAAAACCACATTAATAGAGGTGGGTTGAGGTTGAGTGGAGCTTAAACAGATTCAGAATGTCCTTGATGTTCTTCCCCTTCTCTCCTTTTGTTTCTGGCTCTCTTCTGGATTCTAGTGCTCCATTTTAAGTGCTCTAGTAGTGCTTCTTTGTTTTAGTTTGGAAAATGTTAGATTAGAATTCATTTGGTGAGCTTAGATATTCTACAAGAAATCAAGTGAAATCTTACCAACTTTGGGTTATTTTTGTTTAGTTTATTTCATTGTTCTCTATTTCTCATTTTTGTAAATTTTTGTTAGCAATCTAGATTTCTTACATCTTCTAGTCACTTAGTTAGTCTTATTTTCTTATCCTTTTATTTCTTGTATTTAGATTGTTTGATTAGTATATGAGTTTGCTACTTTATTTTAATTTGGAGTTATTTAGACGCTATAAAATTATGTGAGTTGTTAGCAATGACTTAGAGTCAACTCAACTTATAATTATTTTTTTATTTATTGTTTTAATTAGTTTAAGAATGGATTATCTTAGTAGTTTGTGACCGTAATTTCATCCCTATCCCTACGTAGACGGCCTATAAGTGGTACAATGATGAGGTCTACGCTTACGGGTATATTTTACTTTGAAAATTGTCATAACCATGTGGTGTCGTTCATAAAATGATTTCACAACATCTAATAATGCATCATAACCATCATTTCTCAACTTGTGAAGTAGTTGCTTGGTCCTTGAGATCAAGTGTATGACATTTATGATATTTTGTCTGTTGTGAAGCCTGACAAAGTGCTTCTGTGATACTGATTATCTGCTTGATTACATGTAAAATCAACACAAACGCAAATGAAATTATGTAGTTAAGGGCATTTTTGGCATTCCTTAATTGCAACAATGAAGATCCTCAATCAACTGCTAAATCATCAAGTATTAAACAAGTAGGGCCATATAATATGATCAAGCTCCATATTAATTAAACTACGAACTCCATCTAGTATTACATGACACTACAATGTACCAATTTCATTAGCACCTACTCTATTGTCAAACTGACTTGTTTCAACTAAATGCTATAGCCCAACAATTTGGTTTTCTTGTAATTCATCAGGGTGCTTAGCAAAACTAGTAACACTATTAACAATAAAGATCAAGTTTAGGAAGAAAGTGTGAATTTCTAGCACTTCTCTTGCTGTAACAATGAGCACTAATTGCAGTTGAGGAGCTAAACAATGTATAGAATATACATAAGGATAGTCCTTAGGAAGTAATGCCTATATCCATTCCATTCCTCACCTATATTACTAACTCCATCATACCCTTGACCTCGAATATCTCCAACACTAAGACTGTGATGAGATAAAATAGAACATATTTTACTCTACATGTTGTCATATCTTTGACATATACTAAGTCCAAAAATCATTCTCTTACACACCCATATCTAAGAACAAATCTCGTAACTATGGCCACCTGTTATCTTTTAGCTACATCTCTTGATTCATCCATAATTAAGCAAAATTTAGGATTTCTAATGTCCTCACATATTTCCTTTTGTACATTTTTTGCAAAAACAAGTACTGCATGTATTTGAATATCTAGTGATGTATACTAACCTTTGCTTGGAGCCTTTTTGAAAATAGTATTTACTTTTTTATTATGTGAACCAAAAGTTTAACCAATTTGAGAAAATTACCTTGATTCACTAAATCAGAATTTTCATGATGACCTCTAAATGGATATGAATGAAATGTCAACCACCAAATATCATCTATTGATGTTTTTAGTTGTAAGTGATTTTCAAAATTTGCTCGGTAGTTGTTTTCTCAACTACCTTGACAATATAACATGATTGGTTTATCAAACTATCAAAGCCTTTAACTGCAAAATTGTGAGTTGAGTTAGAATCTCTAAATATGAGTAAGCAAAGCACAATTGTTTTTCCATCATTGACTTTT
Source organism: Carnegiea gigantea (assembly GCA_029747015.1). Lineage (NCBI taxonomy): Eukaryota > Viridiplantae > Streptophyta > Magnoliopsida > Caryophyllales > Cactaceae > Carnegiea > Carnegiea gigantea. The sequence goes on from JAKOGI010001885.1 coordinate 88,155, forward strand.
TTCCAATTTGAAACCCTTTCACTGTAAAAAAAATTTGATCCTGCCTTCTCGCTTGGCTTTGTTGTGAAAAGAAACACGAGAAACAGTGAACAAAGATGTTGTATGTGAATACTCTAACCAAGAAAACTTCTTAAACCAATGATATTGAAAATGATGGGGATGGCTTTGTGCAGCAGAAGGTGGATAATAATCTTAATAAGATAACTAAGGTTGAATTTTATAGATGCCATTCAAATCTCATCCCGTTCATTTATAGGGTAACTATCAATGGATTTACATTAACATAATCACATACTAAACAGTTGCGATTAGAACCCTCAACGTCAATTCTTGAAGACATACAGGGGGTTCAGTTGTTCATCATCTAAATTGGATTGATTTGACCTATTGATATTGATTTGAGAAATCAGCTCACCTATATGTATCTGGAACCAACAACGTGTTGAATAGTTTCTTAATTATCCTTACAAACATCTCCCTTTGCTTGTTCCTTGAAAAAGAAGTCAATTGTTCATTTTAGTATATTTTTAATTGATCTATAGTATATTATTTGATTCATTAGATTAATTAAATAGTATCAAATTACTAATTCAAATTTAAATCAAATCAACCAAGATTAGTCAACTCTTAAAAAAAAAAGTTTAATTGGGCATATTAATAGTTTGGCACAGGTACATTGCATCTACTACTCATAGGGGAAAAAAGCAAGTTTATTTACAATATTAATTGAATCAATTAAAAGAAGAAATAATAGGCCTTTGTTGCACTTTGTGAGACTGTGACTATGTCAAATTGATCTTGTCTTTTGTCTTCAAAAACTTTAATGAGCCATTGTCCTTATTCTAATCAACCAATTAACAAAATTCTAAAAAGCACTTGCGCTCTTTCTCCAATATTCAATTTACAGTACGTTAGGGTAGAGAGAGAGAGAGAGAGAGGAGAAAGGCTAAAAAGTTGTCATACTGAAACTTGATAAGGTTAATGCTGTGCATCTTTTTTTTTTTCCTGTTGCCCAAACCCTGTGCATCTGTTCTAGGAGCAGTAGAACACGTAATTGGGCTTGAAAATTTTTACTTATTTTTTCTAAAACCAAGATCCTTTAGAAATCCAATTTTTTTTTGAAAAAAATCATCGGGGGAGGAGGGCAGGACCCTACTGGCCCCCTTAAATCTATCCTAAGGTGGTGCTTGTTTCATGCAATTCTCAGTCCAGTTTCCAACATGTTGACATGAGTGGTCTTGTCATCTAGCATAACTCGTGTCACTGAAGTAGTATCTGAGCTCATACTTACAACCCATTTTGCCTTCTTTTGAGATAATCCTTTATTTTAGGTTCATTTATTAATTTCTAAAGTTTTAGGGTAGTCTTTAAAAACCACCGTAGGAGGAATAAATCAGATTAGCTTGGGGATAGTTTACATTGATTTGTGTACAAGATCGAAGATTTCCAATTTCTATGAATTAAGTTTTCTCTTCCCTTTCTCTTTTCAATTAATGTTTATTTGCTTTCTTATTAGATTAATTTTTCATTGTTCAATTGCATTTTTATGTCATGTAGTAGTTAGAATTGCTCGCTTTGGTTGTGGTTAGCCTCTTTGATGGCTAATTGATCTTGTTTAGGCCTTAATCCACCTTATTTGTACCTGCTAGATGTTTAATGAAATACTTGAAAGAGTTTTCATCCTTTTTTTTCAACAGTTGACTTTCACTAAAAGGTGAATTTGTTAGAGTAGATATATACAGAAAATTAGTAAGATTTGACATGGAAATAGTGTAAATCTTAGATAGACCCAAGGTTATTGTTCTTGTGATCTAATCGAGCAGACCACATAGAATTATGTCGTTAGAACAACTAGATTAGCCGTTGACCTTTGAAAAAGGCTTAGGTGAGCTTTAATAGTGCAACTGACTATCTCTGAATGCTAGTATAAACTTAGGGAGGTTATACTTTGACTTGATTAGTTGGTTATCTTGGGTAATCAAATTACAATTTAGACCCATTTTGTGTTTCTTTAGATTAGTTTTGTTTTCTATCAACCCTTCGTTTTGCCTAACTTGAAATATTCAAGATAGCTTTGTTACTTAAAAATACAACTCCATATGGATACAACACATATGTAATGAATGCTAACTATGACTACACTGTGCACTTGCAGTTTTAACTTAACAAGTTTTTAGTACTGTAGTTGGGCAGTTGACATTTTTTAAATTTTGGACCTTCCTAAGCATTTGTTGTTAGACTTTTAATTTAATTAAAAAAAATACAAAAAACAAAAGATCAAAAGATCAATTTTTTTGAAAACAAAGAAGAGAAAAATGCCTATTTTCCATCTCACACTGTATGAGCATAAATTGCTTTGGAGATACTTAAATATCATTGTGGATATTATATGAGAAAATGGGATGTTACATGGAATTATATTTGACCCACAATCGTAAGCTATGCCAGTATATAGGAGAGCCCCAAACAATCACCTAGCGAGGCAAAGATACTGGATGTACCGCTTATCATGAGAACGCATAAGTTGTTTAATATAGGAGGCACAATGAGAAAGTTGTGCATTTTATATGGTAGATTATAACCAATGGTTATTATGAGATTTGTGATGTTAATTTGGATTTAGGCCATGTAGATAGCTCATTTGTCATACTTTAGGAGAATGTGAATGATAGTGTTGAGTCATTTGGTGACTTTATAGGTATAACCTCTCCCCTGTTTCCTATAGTTTTTACCTAGAGGATATGCCTAGAATAATTATGTCGGTCACTATATTTCATTATTTTATTAATTTTCTAAGACATTTGACCAGTGTAATTAGGAGAGAATTCACTATCATTTGTATTTTTGTACTTTTCCACTCTTACATACATTTATGTTAGTTATATGCTGAGGTGCTTGATAACTCCTTCAAGTTTTGATGGCATCTGAATTGATTTCTTGGATTTTGATTATGCAAGAGTAGCTTATGCTCCTCAATACTTGCTTACATTATTGTGAGAGGAGGCTTAAGTTTAGGTGTAGCCAACGCCTAACTTGGTAAATGTGTTTTATCTCTTCTCTTTTTTGATCTTTATTTTTCACATATCTTTTCTTTTATTTTTTTTTTTTGTGTATTGGTTTTGTATATAAGTTATTGTGGGTATGTTTTGTTAATTTTTATTTTGTCTTGTTGGTGTAGTGGCTCTATGGCTCCCAATGAGGATATTGTGAAATCTACGTGTGAGATAAGAGAAGCCATGCTTTAAAATTTTAGAAAAGAAAAAAAGAGAGATTTTTTGTTTTAAAGATGTCATAAACAAAAATTTATAAATTTTTGGTTTTATTGGAAACTTTTGTACTATTTTGACTTACTTTGGCATATTATACCTTGGCTATTAACTTCTATATGAGTATGCTGTGCATGATATATCTTTGTCTAAAGTATGTCATTATGTGCCTATTCCTTACCCTAACATGCATTCCAGGGCTAGTTATGTTAAGCTTGGTAGATTAAAGTCGTGAGACTTTTAGCCACTATAGATTAATTATTATATTGAGTCTTACATCTTTCTTTTATTTGTGAGTCTTTGATTGCTACAATCTGTGGAACTTGATTTCATTTTTTTCCAATGACACATTTAACATGTGCATTTTGGTAATGAAGAGGGCATCTTTCGTTGTATTGATTGCCATATGAGCCAAATAGTCATCACATGATCAATATTTTTACCCCTTGTTATTTGCTTTGAACCTCTGACTAATTTTATTTCTTGTGAACTCTTACATTTAACTCTCAACCAAACACATATTCCTATCCCCATATCAAGTCTAGTAGAACTTCACTTTAATGTTTGATGGAGGGGGAATTTATGGGTGACCGATGTATTTTGTTGTTGGTTTTGTTTCTTTAGTTATGGTGAGTAAGGACGATATGCACTTGTATATTGTGTACTTTTCCCTTTTCAGTTTGATGAGATGATTTGGGATGGATACTTTTTGGGATTGAATTGAGTTTGAGAGATATATATGCAATATTTTCCCTTGCCATGACTGGCCTTGTTGAAAACCAAAAAAAAATCAAAAAAAATAAAAGAAAAGAAAATACAAGAAAAGTAGTGAATAAGGTGTTTATCATGTTCTTGATTTCTCCACTCATTTCCATAATCACATTTAGAGCTCGTGTTGGATTTCTTAATGAGATGTGGTCAAATCGCAAACCAAGACCCTTATTATGTTTCCTGAACATAGTTTTTTGTTCTGTCAACCCTTTATTCTGCCTAGGAGGAAATACTCAGGATAACTTTGGTACTTGAAATCGTGACTTCTTATGGATACGATTTTTACATACCGACTGCAGGCTATAAATTCATCATGTACATATGGTTTTGCCTAGAAGTATCTTTGCCTTCAAAAAGTGAGATTAATTAATACATTTTTGGATGCGATATTTTTTGAATGAGATATTGAAAGTGCATAAATGATTGGAGTTTACATTGCTAAGTTACTTTTCTTTTTGAGTCTTTGTTGTTTTGGTACCATATCCCACATTTATGGTTGTCTGAAAGTTATATAACCTATCAAATTCAAGTAAGAAGTATTAGCACAGGTTGTGATATTAAAGAGATTGGTTTCTCACTAAGATAGGTGCTGCTCTAACTAATTAACTACTTAAAAGAAAACTAGTCGATCACCTCCGGAATAATTGGAAAATAGCTAGCTTTAGAAGCATCAAGTCATGGATTTATTTTCTATCTCGTGTCTTTAATGGGGTCATGTAAAGAATCCAAACCCACTGGATGGATTTATCAGTGCGAAGATCTTTGAGCACAAGAATGAATATAGATATTAGAAAGAATGACTGAGAATGAATATAGATGATTGAGAATTCTCATAATTGTGAGAAAAGGTGTTGTGAGGGGCACCATAATTACGGGTCCTGCCATGTATCAACAAAGATGGATTAAAGAGGCTTTACGGAAGATGAAGACCGAAAAGGTTAGGGGCCCAACCTATATCCCAGTGGAATTTTAGAAGTGTTTGGGTGAAGATGGACTAAAGGGGTTAATGGAGCAATTGTGATATGCAAAATCTCAATAATTATAGATCTATAAAACTACTTACTCACACTATGAAGTTGTGGTAAAGGATGATTAAGAGGAGCTTGCAAAAGGATATATCAAATTTGAGGAACCAGCTTGGTTTTATGCTAGCTAGATTCATTACTGTTGATTAGTTTTTTAGAGAGCTAGTAGTGTGAAAATTTATCATTTTCTGGGACGGTGTTGATATCAAGTTACTTACTACCAAATCTAACTCATTTCCAACGTAAGAAAAGCAATAAAAGCGACCAAATATAATTAATTAAACTAATCACTCATTAATCCTAGTCTAATTAAAATCAGAGAAAAACAGATCATCGTACGTAACAATAAGCTAATAAAATTTCTAACTTATGCACAAAAGCATTAAATATATTAGCTTAGAGGAGAAAGAGAAAACAGAGTGCATCAAAAGTTCAAAAATCCAACAATGTAGGTTGACCTCTAATGTTAGAGTAAGGGGATGGAATTTGTGGTTTCACTCCACTTATTTAGCACTAATCTACTCTGAATACACATAATCTAACCCATAATCGATCGAAAATTCAAACCTGCAAAAAGTGATTTTGAAGTCCTAACCTCAGAAAAGAAAGAAAGCTAGAAATTTGCAACATTTCAGGAAGATTTAAAGAGAATAATAGTAGAAAGAAACCGAGATTGAGAAGAATAAATCAACCCAAATTCTAAAAACTCAAAGCATTAAATAAGAACAAAAACATGGCAAAATATAAAATTATGATAAGGAGATTGTAAAGAGGAGAGCGAAAGAAAAAGCAATTAATCATTAACTTGAACGCATAACAACTTTAATGTGATTAGAAATTAAGTGAACTTTGTGTTAATGTCCTGTAAGCTTTAATTCAAGGTTAGTTTGAGTTGTCTTCTATGATTCACCCGAGTTGAAATGCCTAACTTTTAGCATGTTTTACATTCATTATTCGTCATTTGAGCAATTCCCTTTATTAGATACAAAACTAAGAACACTAATAAAATATGTAATTTAATAATTATGATGAGCTAAATCTGGGTAGAATGAGATATAAAATTTACACATATTAAGCCCAAACACACTAAAACTTTGTTCCTACTCGAGCAAAATAAAATAAAACTACTAAAGCTAATTTACTTTCATCTAACGAAGACTCCATCCAGCAATGCCCAAAAGTATAACTAGTGAAGGAATTGGATAATCATCTATTCTAGGTTCCATTTCGGTTCGTGAATCACGATTGCATTTAGCTTATGCAGCTTCTTTAAAGCTCTTGGTTCTCTAAATGGACGAGTGAGATTTCTTGAGGGCTTTTAAAAGATATACCCACGAAGTCTTTTCAAAAATGAAGAAAAATCTCCTTTGATAGTTTCAAAACATGATCATACATACAAAAGATGAAAAGATTATGCACACTACTTATGCAATTTCTTGACCCTTGGTTTTGACCCGAGTAACTAAGTCACCAAACTATATACAAATATAATGTGCAATCAAAATATATTTAAGCTAAAAGATGAAATTGGGCTCCCAATTTTTCACGTCGACCACACAACAATATAAAATGATATTTACACCTTAGTACATGTCCAAACATGTATCAATTCCTGGAAATCCCGTTGTCAACATTGATATGATCTCCATTTTCTATGTCTAATTAACTTCTTTGCACCCTTTCTTTGGTGGTTATCAAAATTTAAAATGTATGCACCCAATAACCACTTAACTTACAAATATTCGCGTATTTCCAATAAAAAGGGGAGCTTTCTTGGATTGTCCAACACACTTATTTTATTTGCCAAATTAATGTGTAATTGATTATAATAGCACATATTCAAGCAAGTTAAAGATATAAATAAAGATAATGGCTTTGAACATTAGTGTCAGATTTTATACACTTTTTAGGCCCTTTTTATTTTTTATTTTTAATATTTTTTTCTAATTTTTAAAAGGCTTTTGAAACAGAAAAAATTTACTTGCCAAGTTAGAACCTAGACCCAAAGAATTAATGGTAAAGTGAGCAAACTAGGCACAAAATCACTCATATAAGACATTACTATTACTAAAAATTAGAATGACATCCTAGACTACACATCTCATCATGCATATTGCATGTATGTATAACTTAACAACCAAGGCATTCAGGATCTCAATCACCTAAAAAAGCGCACAAGTCCTCAAAGCGAAACTTTAAAAAATGGATTTTGAAAAAAATTCAAAAAATATGTACAAGTGAGCACCTCACCTCTACACCAAAACTATACAATGTCCTTATTATGGGCGCTAAGGATCCAAAAGGCAGTTACATAAGCAATACAGCTGCAAAACCAACAATCCAACAAATATATGTATGAACACATGACACCATAAAAAAAAAAAAGCAAACAGCACAAATAAATATTCACAAAATAAATTACGCCACCAACAACAACATATAAAAGAAAAATACAGGCAAGGGTGATCAAAGTCATCTCTAGGCTTAACAACTAGGTCCTACAAATTTACAGTCCTAATGCCACAACTATATACCAAAAAAAAAAAAAAGAAACAGAAAAAAGAAGAGTCAGAACGATCATATCAGGCTCGATCTTGGATGCAATTAAACTATGCCTCACTATCTAAAGGAGGTCCATGAAGCATCAGTTACTCTATCAAATCACCAAATTGACATTTATATCAATCTGCACTAGAGCTCATAAAAACTTATCAAATAGGAACATTCCTCACAAAAGCGAAAATAGTTAGCAAGAAGAAGGTGTTCCAAAGTAAGAACATCACCAAAATAGAAGTGAGGGCACTCTTAAGCTTATCAAAGCTCCAGGCCCAATCATAAGAGTTATACACATGCCTAACATTGCTTAATGTTATAGAATAAGGCATAAATCCTAAATCCTAAAACCACACAAAAAAACATGAAAGAAAAAACGAGATGAATCTTAAACCCTCTATCCAATGCTCAAGTCCTATAGTCATAAACTTTTTGAGTTCGGTCTAAATTAGGGGCATCAACCATGCTGGTCTTACACTCTAAGGAGGTGGACATTGAGGGATCTGTGAACTAAAATGAAGAAGGAATAGAAGAGGGGTTAAGACAACAAAAGTGGAGACGTGCTTGGAAGGGAACTCAATAATGGTCGCATCAATAGCTCCATGTAGGAAGGTGTGATATCAACACATCCCTCATCACAAGATTCCTCTAAAGGATTCTCCTCAAATGAATACTGCTTCTTAATGTTCAGTCTTAAAATATCATGTTTGATGCCCTCATTTACCCAACTTTTGTCCATAGGCTGTAACTTCGAAGAGTTTCATTGGGTATTTGATTATTTTGTAGGAAATAACATTGATCTAAGATTTGACAAAACTTAGTTCAAAATGTTGTTAATTGAGAAAATAACGCTCTCATTTGGAGATACGATAACGCAAGAAAGGGGCCCAAGCATGATAGAGTAAGGAAGAAGAAGAAAAAAATGAAGGAAAATTGAAGAGTGTAAGGGAAGGAGGGCTACCATGCCTACCAGTGACCAAGCCCCAACTCGTGGCCAACCTTGCAACAATCAAGGAAGCTAGGCCAAAAAAGCAAGGGGGCGGCCATGGTCAGGCCAGCCGTGCTTACCATATTTTCTTAACCCATTTTTGCCATGGCTAGCCATCACCACCCTAACCCCTATGGCCTTTTATCGATTCAACTTCTGCTTAAGAGGAGCTTTTAGGTAGCTTTCATGGGGGGAGGGGGCGCTTTTAGGTTTTAGAGCTAGGTTTTGTTTAGGGTTAGCTGCTAACAACTCCATTAGGGGGTAATAAACTAGGTAGTTTAGGATTCATTTGGCTTGATATTGATTTAAGCTTGTAGATTTGAGGTTGCCTCAAGCATCAAAACTAAGTTCTCTTTTCCCTTCCCCCCGCGCTCTTTATTTTATGTTTTATTCTTGTTTCTCTTATCACATCTTTGTTTAGAGTATGTTTAGCTAGCTTAAGTATTTAGAGAGTATGTTTAGCTTAAATATTTAGTTTTTATTGTGATTTTGTGCTTATTAATTGTTTTAATCCATCTTAGATTAGGTTTATTTCTCTATATCATGCTTGTTAACTTACTTGCTAACTTAGTTTAGTTTGGGTTTCATTGTGTTCTTGTGATGATTATTACCTAGTTTTTATTGGTTTGGATTTTGATTAACCCTTTGATAGCTAATTAGTTTTGCATGAGACTTAACCACCTAATTTATGTTTTTAATTAAGAGTTTCTCTCGTGCCTACTTCATGTTCAATGAAATGCTTGAAAGGGCTTTCATCCATATTTTTGAACAGTTGACTTATATTGAAAGGTGAGATCAATTAGCTAGTATAGTAGAGAGAATAGCCATGATTTGGGCATGACAGTTGCTGATCTTATGGTTAAATTAGGCCCCTATGAAAATAAGTGCTTATGCCAATTAGACTATCCCATTATCCTGGAAAGAGGGTTTAGTTGGTCTTTGATGGTGTAACTGACCATCTCTAATTGTCAACATAAGTTTAGTAGGTTAGCGCCTGCCTTGACTACTAGGTTCGTCGATTAGCTAAATCATACTTTGAAGCCCTGTTTCTTATGTTATCAGTTAAATTTAGCTTGTTTTGCATTTTTTTTCATTTAGCCTAGCTTGAAACACTTGAACTAATTTTAGTATTTGAAGCCCAACTTCTTGTGGACAATACCCCAATCACTAGGCAATAGACCTTACACATGAGGTTATAACTTTAAGACTTAAATTCTTCTCATATAATGTTTTTGGAGTATTACTGAGGCATTGGCATTTTGCAATATCGGGGTTCGCTTGAGCTTTCGAGGCTAGGCCTTTGAAAAATTTAAAAATTTTAAAAAAGTAAAAAATTAAAAAAAAATAAAAAGGCTATTTTCGGTTTACCTCAATTTAAGCATGAACCTTTTGGGCAATACTTGTCTAGCTTGAATGATTATCATGCTCAATGCGTGCATTTCATGTATGAAAAATGAGAAATATGCAATGTTGTACTTGAGGGGGATAAAACATGAGACCGGCGTCACTCTTGAGTCTATGTGGTATGGTGATACTCTTTAAGTGTTGATGACATGTGGGGGACTGGTTTAATTCTTTAGCTTAATTTCAATGGCACTGTGAGAGAGCTAGTAAGTCTTTTGTGTACTCTTGCCCACTTCTACAGTTTGCACACTCAATCTCTATGTGTAGATCAACTTAGGGTCCTATGCCATCATCGTTCTTCTTAGCCTCATGTCGTGTGTTCTTATGTCCAATCGTTTGATCATGATGTCAATTCTTATCTTTATTATGATATTTTCAATGGATGTTATGTTAGACTTAATGCCATGGTAAAGATATTAAATGAGCAACATGAGCACTTAGTTTGTGAGATGAGGGAGTGTGACCTATTACATGAAACCGATCCTAGTCTACTTCCCTTAGAATTAAGGATAGTCTTTATGATGATTGTGGCTTTTCTCTTCTTCCAAAGCCTTAGTTTATTATTGATACATCTTTAACCAAGCTAAAGAAAGTGTTTGACCCTCTATTGACTTCTTTATCATTTGCTGCTCCATCCTTTTCTAACACACCTAGAGACATTACCATTGATGGCTTGACTTTACTTACTTCTCCACTTGCTTTAGCTTAGTGCATTGGGTTAGAGATAGGTGGGTCTTCTAAGGTTGATACTAGTTTTGTTGAGGATGATTTGCTTGCTTGGTCGAAAGAACTTACCTTGATTAAGCCATATCTTGAGGAGACTCCTTTTGAGAAGTAATGTGGTGATGGTGTGATGGTTGGTGTAACTCCTAGCTTTGAGCATATAAATCTCATTTGCATTGAGCCACTTGACTTGACTCTCATTTCATTTCCCTTACTTCCCACAAACCCCCTTTCATTTGCATGTATTTCTTGAGTCCTTAGATGACATTAGGGTACAGTACTTCTTTGACCTTTATTGCGCATGCCTAGGGGGCGTGCCTAGGAAAATCATGTGGAGTACTTTCTTTGATCATGCTTTTGATTTTTCTGTAGAATGTTATATTTTTAAGAAGACATTAACTATACCAGTTATGTCTTTACTTGTGTTCCCTTATTTACGTCATTTTGATATACATACAGTGGCCTTTGACAAGCTCTTATGAGCGTTGACTGCATCTAAGTTGAAGACTCGAGTCTCGAGAGATAAGAAGGAGTGGTTGATGCCCCTTGAGCCTTCATAGCACTATCTTCAAGAGGCATAGTTCGGGTGCAATCAGTACCCGACCTGTTATAATCGTTCTAACTCTTCTCCCATTTTGTCGTCTTCTTTTTTTTTTTCTTTTTATTTAGTTGTGGATATTAAATTGTGATTTTGTTGCTAATCAATTGTTAGGTGAAACTTGGGACATTGTTGAGTTGATTGATCATTGAGATTGACATTGTGCTTCTTTTGTGTATTTCTATGTTTTATAGCTCGCGGTATTTTTAATTATATATATGTGTGTGTGTGTGTGTGTGTGTGTGTGTGTATGTGCGCGCGCGCGCGCGTGTGTATATATATATATATATATAATATATATTATATATATATATATATATATATTTATTTATTTATTGTTGGTGTTGGATTTGGTGGTTATGTCTTTGGTTTCATGGTTATGTGGTTGTGTTGTGGGGTTTTGGTATATGTGTGTCATCTTAATGATTGTGAGTTATCTCCTTTTTTTGCTTCCTATTTTGATTTTTTATGTATCTCATTCTGTTTTTCTTAGGTCTCTTGGTTTTGTATATATGTGGTCTTGAGGCCTTTTTATGATTATTATCTATTTTGAGGTTGTTTATGACTCCTAGATGCCCAATGAGGACATTGCGAGATTTAGGCGCGGGGATGGGGAAGTCATATACCCTTTTATACATATTTTTTTGGAATTTTTTTCAATTTTTGTATAGTTTTCTTGGCTTTAGGGGCTTTTGTACCTTTTTGATTGTTTTTTTATTTCTTATGGCTTAGTTGCTCGCTTGTATATAGGTAGAATATGCATGATAGAATACTCATCTGTGGTGTAATTTTTAAGTTTTTTTATAACAACTCTATCTCATATGTGTGATTTTGTACCTACCTTGTACACTTGACTATTGAATTTTGTTGTTGGTTGTTGAAATTTGGGTTTGAAGACACTCTACTTGGTTAATTGAGTTCTGAGTTTACCTTTATAAATTTGAAAGAAGGGAACATATGGACAAGAAAAGAGCGAAAAACATGATTGTTAGAGAGAGTTCAACTTTAGTATCTCTATTTAGGCTTGAATAAGTGATTTGCCAATCCTAATAAAGCCCTTAATTAGAGAAGAAGCCCAAATATGTGCTAATTATTTATCCGGGAGTTCAAGCCCTAATAAGCTAAGAAGTACCTGCCAGGGCAAAAGGTATAAGGATAAAAAAGAAGAGGAATGAAAAGAGAGTTGACGTTGATCTTCTAATAAAAGGAAGTCCATTAGCAAAGTAATGATGACCTTTTGACCCGGGTTTAGTCTAGCATCAAGAGTCAATACACTTTGCACAAAACACTAAGGTGTACATATCATATCATTATGTTGCATGGGGTGAACAATATGAACCAGCATGCATATAGCCTATGCGTCTCTTGAGGGTATATTTTGCTTGTATATGATTTAATAACAAGGTTGTTAGGGTGATAGAATCAATTTAAACATGTACACATTTTCCCCTTTTCCTATATTTATGCTATGCTGTTGAAAAATCCAAATATTTCAATGATGTTGTGGATATATTTGCTGCAAACCCTCACTAGACCTCACTCATCCACTTAGGGGAACCAAGGTGTTTAAAGGGCTTGTTGTATATGCTACATGCAACCATGATGCCTGCATAAGTAAGTTATATCATTAGCTAATTTCCTTTGTTTTGCTCGAGGATGAGCAAAAAATAGGTATGAGGGTATTTATTTGGTCTCGCGATATCATATTTGATACCCTCATTTGCCTAACTTTTCTTTATAATAAACAGTAATCTCTAACGTTTTTCTTTGGTTTTTGATTATTTTCTAGGAAATAACATTGATCAAAAAGTTCACAAAAATTGAGTTCAAAATGATGTTAATTGAGAGAATGACGATCTATTTTAGAGATAAGACAATGCAAGTAAGGGGCTCGAGCGTGATAGAGTAAGGAAAAAGAAAGAAAGAAAATGAAACTTGAAGAGTGCAAGGAAATGAGGGCCGTCATGGCCACTAGTGGCCAAGGCTATATGTCTCCACTCTGAACCCCATGGCCCCTTGTCAGTTCAACTTCTAGTTCAGAGGAGCTTTTAGGTAGCTTTCAACTTCTATTTAAGAGAAGCTTTTTGGTAGGCTTCAGAGTTAGGTTTTATTTAGAGTTAGACACTAAAAACCCCAACTAGGGGGCAATAAACTTGGTAGATTAGGATTTATTTAAGTTGATTTTGATTCAAACTTGCAGATTTTGAAGTTCAATCTAGCAATCAAGACTAAGTTTTCTCTTCCCTTTTTCTCTCTTTATTTCATGTTTTTTTTTTTTCTTGTTTCCCTCATTAAATCTTTTTAGAGTATGTTTGGCTTAAACGTTTAGTTGTTAATGTAATTTTGTTTTTATTAGTTCTTTAAATCCATTTTAGATTAGGTTTATTTCTCCATATCATGCTTGTTAGCTTACTTGCTAGCTTAGTTTACTCTGGGTTTTATTGTGTTCTTATAATGATTATTAGCTAGTTTATGCTCATTTGGACTGTTATTAGCCTTTTGAAGGCTAATTAGTCTTAAATTAGGCCTAATCATATCGAATTTATTCTTTCAATTAAGAGTTTTCTCTGATGCCTGAATGTGTCTGATGAAATACTTGAAAGAACTTTATCTATATTTTTGGGTACTTGATTTATACTGAAAGGTAAAGTCAATTAGCTAATGTGTGGTAAAGAATGATCGGGATTTGGACATGAAAATAGTCTAGATCCTATGTGGTTTAAAGGATGCTAATTTTGTGGTTTAATCGTGCTAATCCCACTAAAATAAGTGGTTAGGCCAATTAGATTAGCCCATGATTCTTGAAAGAAGATTTGGGTGTTCTTCCATTTAACAAGGTTAGTTTATTCAGTTGAGGATAAGTAAGTTCAATTTGGCAAAAATAAGCTCAATTCAATATATTTTAGCTTAGTTTAGTCCAACGAGATAAGCTCCCTTCAGTTCAAATAAAATCAATTCTAATAACTTTAGCAAAATTGAGTTACAAAAAAAAAAAAGAAAACCCTGAGCTAGCCCATGACCATTAAAAGAGGACTTGAGTGAGCTTTGATGGTTAATCAATTAGCAAAGACTTTAATTTGTGTGGCAGCCAGGAAGGATAGGCGCAATACTCTAATAACTTGGGATATATAGTATTAGTCGAAGCCCCAACCAAGACTTTTCCCCATTTGAATTAAAACTTAATTAGCTATTTTAGACTAGCTTAGAAAGCTTTGCCAATCAACCTCAATCACCTTACTTAGATTAGCCTAATTAACTCGGTAGTCGGTAATGAACAGACTCCTTATGGATTGACCCAAGTTTTGACAATAAACCATGCAATCGTGATATAAATTTCGAAAATCAAAAATCACCTAACAAAAGCCTATGCTAAAAAATATCCAATTTAATTTCATAAATTGAAGAAAAAAGCTCTGTTTAAAATGAATTTTATTTGTATGTTTTTTGGAGTATATAATGCTTAAAAGTTGATGTAAATAGAATTTGAATCCAAACCCTTGATTTCTTTGTTTGTACATGATATGGAGATGTACTCTTCATTGCAGTATCCTTCTACAAGTCACAATATATACATCAATAGAAAAGCAAATTTCGTTTACTAATTCACCATGAGCTTCTTCTTCGAATATCACATGGAATCATGAATTTAACATGAGTGGCGATACTAACAATGCTAGACAAATGCGTACGTCTGGAGTCAAAGAAATAGACAATGTTGTGCCATAAAGTGTATTGCTAACATCCTCATGAAGTTTATTGTACATGTTGGGAAATCAAGGACATACCTTAGAGATGAGGAAGCATATGAATCTGCTGTTCGACAATTGCCCACTGATTTTTGAACCAAATTGATGGTGGCTACTAGGATCACTGTATAACATCACGCCCCAAACCCAATCCCTAGGTGATGGTAGGATTAACGTGATAGAGAGAGTTAAGAGAGAGCTAGCTAGACTCAGCCACACATGCTACTCTTAATCAGCTCCTTCTTATTCAGTTCTAAGAATTGTAACTGACAGGTGATTATTACAAACGATTAATATATAATTAATCGCCCACTTAATATGGGTATCAATGTGACCGTTACACTCGGTCAACAGCTCCCCCTTAATCACAAAAATCATAAGTTACACTCTTCTCTCACAACTAATCTCTTCACGCCTCATACTGAAAATGGGGCGTGCGATCAGAAAGTAACCAATAGTGTTGTATTAAGCCACCATATAACTAACATAACACCTTCACCAAATACGGTGCCCTAAATCATTCTTAGCATCACCAATGGCATACATAGTCCCTTTATGCCATATGATATATCATATGATTATATACTCAATATAATTTCCCGCGCTGACATGGTGGTGATGAATAAATTTTTCCTTAAATACTCATGAAATTTCATCCTAGCTTAACTGCTTTCCTAACATGTTCTCGCTGAACTGTATGCATCATGGCCCTTAAGAAACACATTAAGGTAGCATCATCAAGCCTTGACTTCATATCATAGCTTTAAGTCAAAAGGGTCATCGTCCATAGGGCCACACAGTGACAAAAGATAGGGAAGTCAATTGTGACTCCATATATGGGTCCTCTTATAAGCACACACAGTATGCAATGTGTGTCATGGCATAACTCGCACTCTACTGGATACGTCAATCTTTATGCCATGTGAATCCTTAGTCTAGATTTTCACCCAAAAATCTAACCTGAGCCACTAGATCAATGTACTAAATGTTAATCTTAACATTTAAGATTCGGCTTTTAAGGCTTCAATATGAAATTTTAATTTCATACTCGACTCCCACGATTCTCATCTTAGACACACTAAGGCGACTATAGTCGTTTTAACTCATATACTTCCAGTGTGAGTACTTAATATTGCACAGCTAGTGCCAATATGATCCAGTCTCATCGCCCGCTACTTAAGCTTTAAGGCATTGCCTGTGTGACTAGGCCAATAAGAAGCTTGGTGACATTTCAATATGCCTAACATGCGAAAATAAATCATGAGCATTTTACTCATTCATAAAGAAAACATGTCCATCACAAGACACATCTAAACACTAAACCTTATGAATTCCTAGACTCAACAAATGAGCTTTGAACACATCACTAGGAAAAGGTTTAGTTAAGGGAACATAATCACTTGTTAGTTTATATATACGTCATGGAAATACTTTTTGTCTCTATGGTAACAAGACACACAATCTGCCTCCATAACTGATATTATTGTGCATTTTTTCCTCTTACTGCACTATGACATGGCTCTTGCATCGAAAGTGAAGGGGTGTCCTAAGGTTTACCTAGACTCATCTGGGTCACCATCCTAGTCGACCTTTAAGTATCCTCTCGACTTAAGGTCTCCCATTGATAGCATCAAACTAAGTCAGCAATACCACAAAGGTAGCACTTGACTCTCTTGATGGCTTGACACTTAGCAAAACACGGGTTATTTTGATAATGACTTACCAACTCAGCTGCAAACCAAATGTTAGGCCGTGTACATAACATGGCTTACATTAAGCTTCCTACGGCATTCGCATAGTTCATTGTCTCTATTTCATCATCTGTTTTAAGCCATTAATCAAGACTTAAGGCTAGACCCATCTCAACTAGAGTTACCTAGCGTTTCGGAATTATAAATCCAAAATTGTTCCAAGACATTTTTATGCATGCATCGTGGGACGATTTTGAATTATTTCCGTTTCTAGGTGTTCGTGCTAAAATGTGTCATTTTTACGGTACTTTTACACCTATTTTACGCTCGTTATAATTGTTATTTCTAGGTTTTTATTTGATTTTATTTTATTTTTAGGTTTCAAATAAAAGGAAAATAATTATGAAAAAAATATAAAAAATACAAGAAAAATGCTAGATACAGGCTGACTTGACTCAAACCAATCCGGATTGTTGGGCCCAGTTACTATTTCAGCCCATTGAAAGTAATTGAAGAAAAAAAAAGAGAAAAGCCCAATTTAACCAACCTAAAAATCCCTGCCAGGCATGCCCATCATGTGATCCCGTTTTGTTCCCCCCAGGCGTGCGAGGCATGTGGCGCTGTCTTAATATCCCCCCTTTAACCTTCTCTCTCCTTCTGTCAGCTTTGGCCCCAAACCTAGAAAACCCAGACCTGAAACTAACCCCCCTGACTCATCTGCTTCCACCATTTTCGTCACCTCCATCCCTTCTCTCTCTTCGATAGCTCACCCTTCCCAACCGTCAAGCAACAACTCACCACATCCCATCCTCATCCACCTACATTCCCCAAAACGAATGCCAAAAAAGCACGGTAATTCTGCCCACGCGTCTCAAATTGAACGGTGAAGAATGAAGGAGGCATGGGTATAAACTGCAAAGGCAAGCACCAAGTTAGGGGTTAATGAATCTTTAGGCTTAGTTAGTTTAATTTTAGTAATCGTTTTCTAAAAATTCAGACACATTTCGGTTTAATTTCTAGGGTTAGGGTTTATTGTTAGTTAGTTATGGGTACGAATTTGATGTAATTAAATGCTGATTTTTGTCGAATTCTGGTTAATATGTATGAATTAAGCTTTGATTGTAGTGATTTTGGCCACGATTAGTCAAGCTTTTCCGTTTTCTCCCCCTCCCCTGTTCGGTTTATGTCAACTGCTAGCTCTGGTGTTTAATGGCGAGAGGCGAGGCTAAGGTTGGTCTGTTGGCATTGGCTGTGGTTAATCTCCTCCCCTGTGCTGAGTTCAGTCGTGCCCTATTTTTGGTTTGCTCTCTATTCCTCTGATATCTCTGTTGATTGCTTTAGAACATTGCTGAACATTGATTAGTTTAATCTGGCCTATTAGATAATTAAGTTGATTGATGATGATTTTGATTCTACTTTGTGGGTTAGCTTTGTTTTGGTCGAATGATGAGGGATTGTAATGCGTTTTCTGTGCTCTGTCACGATTAAGCTCAGCTTGTTTAGTTACGCAACTGATTAATTGACTGAATGGTAATGCTGGGTTATTTTGTTTTGTTAATGTGAAGGTTTGATCGATATACTGGGGTTTGATTTTGTGGATGGAACATGATGGTTGTGATGATTCGAATGTTAGTGTGGCTGATATAATGGTGCTGACTGAGTAATAAATGGTTTGAATAGTTAATTTGAATGGTTTGCTTAATTTGCTTGAAGGATATAGTTGGTTATTTAGCTTGCTTAGTTTGCTTGAGTGGAATATGATGGTTTGTTTAGCTTCACTAATGTTGAATGAAGGTTTGCTTGGTTTAACATCATTAACGTTGAATGATTATGATAGTTTATTTGGTTGATTGAATGCTGATCTGAATTTCGTTAAGTTGAATTATTGATTTAGTAGTTGGTTGATTAGTTGATGTGAGTAGTTTAGTTGATTTAGTTCAAATGGTTTCGTTGATTACTTATGTTTTGAATGGTTTTGATTGTTCAAAGGTTTTGGTTTGGTTTGGTTAGTTGAGCGCGTTTAGTAGCTTGGTGGATTACTTAGATTTTATGATGGTTATTTCTTCAAATTACTAGCTTAGTTCTTCTCGTTGAGGTCCTATTAGTCGCTTAGTTGAAATTTTCTAAGTCAAGTATTTCCTTAGGTTTAGGTAATGTTAGTTTTAGAAATTTCAATGACCTAAATCTTTTCTGTTGTCCCCGAGGACATGACCCTCAAGTACTACAGCGAAAGCTGTACGCTTGCGGCCTTTTTATGTTACACTCGAAAATATCCAACACTAGGATATACCTAGTTTCACATACGTCCTTCATCTCGAAGACATAGGACAACCACTTTTAAGTAGTTCCGATCAACTCCAAGTTGTTCCTAGCCAATAGTATGTCATTAACGTACATGGTAAGAAACATAATCCCCATGTTGAACTTTTTGACATGCACATAATGGTCTCCTGAACCCATAGATAAGCAAACTAAGTTATGACTCCATGGAATCTAAAGTACCAAAATTTGGAAGACTGCTTAAGGCCATATATGGACCTTTTTTAGGACAACACACCTTGTTCTCTTCTCCCTTTGATACAAAACCAATGAGTTAGTCCATATAAATCTTTTCCTCAAGATTACATTGAGGAAAGCAGCCTTTACGTTCATTTCGAACAACTCAAAGTTCAAATGGGCAACTAGGGCTAAGAGTAGCAGGGTCTGAACTTCTCGATCAAACCATCTGCCTGACGTTTTATTTTGAAAACTCATTTGTTTTCGATAGTCGGGGTAGAGGATCAATGAGTTCCAAAACCATTTTCCTTGCCATGGAGTCCATTTCATCCCTCATCGTTTCCATTCACTCTTTATGATTTGATGAAGCAATCACCTCTTGATGAGAGGTAAGATCCTTAACTTAGAAGGAAGTGTATCGAAATATTTCCTTTTCAACTCAGAAATGTTATTGAGGAATTCTTCCATACCCACTCCTTTGGATCCTGGGACATTCATTATTTTTCTACCTAAGTGATAAGTCCCTCCTCGTTTCTTTAAGAGGTATGAGACCATGAATCCCTCCCCCTCTCTCTAAGAGGTCTGGGACCATAAGCATGAGGAGAATTACTCTTACTATCCATTTGATGTATGGGACCCTAAACGCATGGAATAATTGCATGTTCAGGAATGGGAGATTGAGGACAAACCTCATTCTCAGGCTGATTCTCCTCAATATTTGGAGATTGAATACGAATCTCATTCTCCTTAATAGACAAACCTTCACCATTCCTACTAAATGAGGAAGGTGTGCCATCCTCGGTGACTTAGTGAGAATTCAAATCCTCCCCCTAACCAAGAGATGGTTGAAGATCGTGTTATCACTCTTACAAATTTAGGTCTTTTTTAAATTTCATCAAAACCTTGGGAACTTATCCTTAAGAAAATCAAAGCTATGGGAATTCATTTTATGAAGAAGATATTTATAACCTTGATTGGTTCGAAAAGTTCTAATATGTTGTTCCAATTGAGTGCTACTTCCGCTATAAAGTATATGAACAGATCAAGTACCTGATAGCAGTGAGATAATAGGTATACATATCTACATCACAAATATATCGCACCATGACATGCTCTTACATTCATGGGCCCGTAGATGTCTGGAATCAATGAACATTAAGAGATTCGATGGGCTCGATGCCTTAGTAAAAGACTTTATAGTTGTATTGTTAGCTAAACTTGACTCACACATGGGCATCTTAACCCAAATGAGTCGGCGTTAAAAGACTATATTTAGCTAGATTGATAACTTTATCTTAACCCCTATGGTTAAGTCGAGCATGCCTAAAATAGAATTGAAAATGAGGCAAAGATGGAAGAAGTCTTGTTTCGTCCAAAACGTTGAAAATACTTTTCAATGTGACATGGCCAAACAAATTATCATTGTGTACGATATTTAAGACATCTGGATGAAAATTAAAGAACAAACTAATCTCATAAACAAAAGACATAAGGACCCCAGGTGTGTAGAGAGCATTGTGAAGAAGCAATGCATTCTCTTTACCAAGATATGTACCTTCTTCACAGTCGTATCAAAAACGAAAATTTGAGAACTCACCGGGTAGCGATGAAAGTTCACAAAATGAACTTGATCCTAAATTATGTGCTTGGTTACACCCGTGTCTACAATCCCCTAGGGATCATAGTTCGCAACTAATGCTATGGAGCACACATATTATTCAGCAGCAACAGTGAAAGAAGGTACCCTCATCGGCTTGGGACAACCCCGAGATTAGTTTATCTATTTCATAGTTGTAGCACTTCACACGTGCTGCATGCATCTCTTTATTTCTCTTAGCCCTTTTCCCTTTTGCAAGACCAACATTAGGTCCGGAACTTTAAGAGAAAGTGAATATGGACGAACTTAATGCTAAGCTAATCCTATGTGCACTTAACAGTGGGATAACTTTCAATTCGCTTACTAGATCGTCATTGATGTAATACAACAAAGTACAGCACATTGATCGATCCATTCTTGAACCATTTTGGTATGCCCTTAAGTTTTCTTGATACTGCTCACTAGCAGTACCATCTTTACCATTCTAGGAGACCTAGAAGCTAACGAATGTCTCTTCATGCTCACTTAGAAGGAACTAAATCCTCTGATACTTTGTGTCATAGTCAGCGCTATCAAGCTATTCATTGGTAAACAAATTACCAACCATATTTTAATTGTCATATCTAGAAGTATATTTTTAAAAGATGGAGATTAGGCATATTCTCAAATAATTAAATTATCAAAAACTCTATCATTCATGTCGCATGATCGAAAATTTTGCTAAGCTCATAATCATCACATGCAAACATGAATTAGAAGTTTTTATAATTTAGTTATCACGTTTTCCCATGAAACAAAATTTATGAAGAATATTATAGTTAAACTAATTAACATTTCTGAAATATATTCAACTTTATCATGTAAACCAAATTTACATGAAGTTATGTCATTGCATGAAACGAATTTATATAATTACTAATATGTCATTTGAAACTTTGTCAATGACATATCAACTATGAAATTCAGATTAGTCTTATATAAAATATATTTATATAATAAAATTGATCTATATTGCGAAACATATACGAATAATAACATGTTACAAAAGAAATTCATTGAAGCCCAAAGAATATTATATCAAACACATTTATATATAATTATAGATAACATGAAACTTATTCAGATCTCACTCGCAAATTATAAAACACATTCAAATTTTATGAATTTAGATTTTATGAAACAAATTCATAAAATTACATGATATGAAATGAATTCACATTCATTAACTTGGGCAAAGGGAAAGTGCGAAACAATTGGCAAATTTACTACAACACATGTAGTTTGTATATAACATTACTAATTGGTGATTAACATGCAACATATTTTGTAACATGAAACATATCTAAATATTAATCGCAATAAATTAAATAGAACACATCTATAAGATATTACAAATTAAAAATGAAACGAATTCAAGTAAAAACTTGCAAATTATACAAAACATATTCATATAATATTGCAAATTTAAATTTCATGAAATAAATCCATAAAATAATCAAATACCCTATATATCCAAATAACGGTATGAAACTTATTCATATAAAGCTTCATGAAACTACTTTATTGACTATAGTAAGGGCAGAACAATTAACCGAACTACAACTGCTAATGTATTTGCATATAGTTTTTTTTTGTTTCCTTTTTTTTTAATCATGAAACATATTCATGTAACTCAATATTATATAAAACACATTTATATAATATAACTTATGAAACATACCATTTATGAATCAAGGGGGATTAACACTTCTCTAAATATCATATAGATATTTATTAAATCCATGTAAAACTAATTTACGTAACTATTATATATTAAAACTAACTTAATATACGAAATGAATTCATATGACTTCAATCCATATGATTCTTTATAAATCGCTTAACATGTGATTTTATAATTCCACATTGTTTCATATAAAACTAATTTATAC
Organism: Carnegiea gigantea; assembly: GCA_029747015.1. NCBI lineage: Eukaryota > Viridiplantae > Streptophyta > Magnoliopsida > Caryophyllales > Cactaceae > Carnegiea > Carnegiea gigantea. Next base: position 110,944 of record JAKOGI010001885.1, read on the forward strand.
GACAAATGAGCATGTAATAATCAATAATTGTAGATTAAACAAGTTCATGCTTTCATAATCGAAAATAATTTGAAGTTATAATTCAACTAAAGAATTATATGCTACGTATCACGTGAACTTGCATATTGCTAAAAACATAATTAAAAAAAATTATTAACATGCTTTGAACAATAACCTTGATAACAGTTTTAAGATTAATCATAATTTAAACAGTATATTAGACTGAAGTCAATTTTTTTTAATAAAAATGCTACTAAATGGAGCCTCCCGCCCCCATTTGTTTTGGCCTCTGTCTGCTCACAAAATCTAGAGACTCTCTCTCTAAGTCCTGACTCTCTCACTCGATATTGGAGCTTATCAGCTGCTCCCCCTCTTTGACCCTCGACGCCATGGACAATCCTCCCTCGGTCGGCATCATGTTCGCTTTCTACGGCAACTTTCTATGGCCGCCGAACCACCGCCAAAAATACCCATATGATGTAAGAAAGAACACCATCCACTATCTCGAATAAGCGCTTACAACCTCAAATCTGGCTATATTGACATTGCAAAAGTGTAGATCGGCCGCCAGGAAGCCGAAAAGAAACATTGGCCACACGCAACGCGCACCTAATGCGGCGGCGCGTGGCTTTCACGCGGCGGCGCGTGTGTGTTTCAGTGGTTTATTTGATGGTTTCGAGCAGACCAATATGTGGAGGAGGTGGTGGAGGAAGAAGGCAACCAAATTAAGGCCTTCATCGGCGGCGCATGATGCACACGCACCACCCCAGCAATTCGGTTCTGATGGGTATGGCTCGACTCCTTCCCTTTTGACTTTTCTGCTCCCTCTTTTTTAATTATTATTTTTTTTAAAAAAAATAGGGTGTCAGAGGTGCCGGTTGTCGTCTCCGTGGGCTATTCAGGCCCCACGGAGGCCACAACCAACGCTACCACATACGGTTGGCGTTGAGGGAGGAGGTTTGGTGTTGGGTGTGCAACGTAGAGTCTTGGCCGTATGCTTGATTTAGTATTGAGTCAGAAGGTCGAGGGCTCGAGGTGATGATTGAGAGTTTGTTGGTCAAAGAGTTGAGGGGAGTAAGGGTTCGGGGGAAAGCAGAGACAACTAATAACATGAATTCATTTGGCAATTCAAACATTCATGCTTGCATAAATTCAAACTGGCATTATTAGCAAAATCTGAACGAACTAATCGCATACGCTAATCTTAATCAAATTCATTGGGGTCAGGAGCGAGCAACAATGACTCTGATACCACTGTTGGAAAATCAAGGACATACCTTAGAAATGTGAAAGCGTAGGAATCTGCTGCTCGGAAATTGCCCACTGATTGTTGAACCAAATTGACGGTGGCTACTAGAGTCACCGTATAACATAACGCCCCAAACCCAATCCCTAAGTGATGGTAGGATTAATATGATACAGAGAGTGGAGAGAGAGCTGGCCAGATTCAGCCATACATGCTGCTCTTAATCAGCTCCTTCTTATTGAGTTCCAAGAATTATAACTGACAAGTGATTATTACAAAAGATCAATACATAATTAATCACCTACTTAGTATTGATATGATAGTTACACTCGGTCAACAATATAGAAAATCCATACCTCTAGATCCAAAATTGTAGCGTGGGGTTTACTCTAAATTACAAGGGTTATTGTACCTTGAATAGCTCTGAATTTAAGCTTAAGCCAAATCCCCAAGCGTAACTGTACGCCAAATAGCTCCAAATTATTAGCTCCGAGTTTTTTTTTTTTTTTGGGGTGTGTGTTGGGGTTGGCAGAGGGGGCTGGGGCGGTTCAAATGAAACATACACAGATTCCAATGCAATTATGATGAAGGAATCAAATTCAAAAAAGTTAATTTGAACTCTCAACCATATATATATATATATATATATATATATATATATATATATATATGTATGTATATATATATATATATATATATATATATATATATATATATATATATATATATAGATACATATATATATATATATATACACATATTATATATATATATATAGATATATATATATATATATATATATATACACATATATATATACACATATATATATATATATATATATATATATATATATATATATATATATATATATATATATGATGCAACATTTCACCTTGTTGGAGTATGACTGTGATTTGTCATAACTATTATTCTGTTAATCTTGTGAAGGATGTCCAACTTAGTTTCGTTGACTTATTTTTCAATCCTTGAGGATCAAATTTTGACAATGAATTTATTGTTAGAAATTAATACAGAAGCTCAAACTAAAGGAAAAATAACTTAAACCACAAATTCTAAGGACACGAATACTAATTACACCAGTAGGACATTTATGGTGGTTAATTAATGGTAATCTCCCAAAAAAGAAATTAATTTAATGTATGGAAGCATATACAAACATTTATGTTTAAACATGAAATATAAAGCAACATAATAAATGTCTTGTTATAAGATACTTTTTAAATGTCACGGTTTGACTTAGAAATTATATTACCATGTATAAAATTGAAGAAAAGGATCCAGTTGAATACTAGAAGGGTGCTTGCACTTATAAATGTGTTAATTCACCTATTTGTTCATAAATTTTTACTACTATAAAATTATGTATATTATACATCCATACGGATAGGGTTGATTTGACTAGAGCAAATGTCATTTGTACTTATCAATGGATCTAACAAATAGTAAATCTTCACTAATGATAATAGTAAGTCTTGTGTAATGCCATCTCACATAAGTCACGTCATGAGATGCAAGCGTTTGTGGTGACTATTAATAATTAATTGGGGTGACTAATAGTTCATCTAGGGTGAATGTTATTATAGGCCAGCCTAAACAAATTACTAGTCATCACTAAGTTTAAAAGTCACTCCAAAATTATATTATTAATCACCGCAAACTTTAAAAAACAGTCACCTGAAAGAGTCCATATCACAATAAGCTCTATGTGAGACGTTCTCACCTGAGAATTTATGCTAATATTAATTACATGTAACTATTGAAAAATTGGTAATCTTAAGTCACATTATATATTAGTTTTAGCTAAAATATGACACTTTAAAAGTGGGATAGTTTGCATCTAGGTACCTTGAAGTTTTGGCAGTTAATATTTCTGCCTTTACTTTTTTGAAGTTTACTTTCTACTACCTTGAAAGTTTGTTGACTTTAATTTTAGGCACCCTCTATATTTTTATGCTCCTAGACTTTTAAAGTTTGTATTTTAAGCCCAATCCTTAAAGACTTGCTTTCGAAAATATTAATTCTATGTGTGTAATTTCTTTCACGAATATTACTCGAGGTCCTCTTTAAACTGGTATCAGAGCCATGTGACCAAAAATAATTAAGCTAATTAAGCTAATTAATTATGATTAATGCTTGAATCATCACCTATTTGCCATGGACCAAATTATTCACATATTGTTCACTTATCAAAAGACCTTTCTCCAGTAGCACCGAATTAAACTATATAACTGATATGATTTTAGAATTAAAAGTAAAATGAGCTAAATTTAAGACTGAAGTTAAGGAGCTTAAGAAACAATTATTTGTAATTCACCTTTCTCCAGTTAACGAAGTTAGGCATAGCGGAAAAGGTACTTCCAGTATTAGTACTCCATTTCAGCATAAATATCATTTCCAAAATCAAAAAACAAAAATCCATTTCTTTTGCATGAAATAAAAATCTGAAAAGAAGTAGGAGAAAAATTAGGTGAAAAATCGGGTAAAAAAGCAGAAAAAGAAGAAGAGGGTGGAGTATAAGTAGTATACTCTTGAAGAACCACAGAATATGTTCGAAAAAGAATAAAATTTAGAAGAATTAAATAAGATTATGAGTGCAATTAGTGATAAATATCACATATTATCTAATGATAATGAAGAGACTAATAATGTCCAACTCGAAGAAAAAATATATCAGTAGATGAACCAGATCAAGCTAGAAGATCTTAATATTGTATCTTTAGAAGAAATTAGAAGAAAATTAGATTAAAAAAATGGTAAAATGGCTGTTGAAATTAGATTAATGAAATTCGAGAAGAACTCGATATATGAGATAGAGACCAATCTGATTAACAATGTTGTTACCAAACCTAAAGAATTTGGCAAACCCTCCAGAAGAAATACTCATTTTATAAAACCTCGGTACATTTCAGTAGGACATACAATCAATTTTTCCTTCGAGTTCATTCCAAGGAAAACTACAACATTTGAAGAAGTTGGCCTTAATCCAATTTAGTTGGACGGAATACATCTTAAACATAGATGGAGCTCTTAATAGAGAAGAAATATGTGAACATTGAAAAAGAGGCATGAATAGTATCTTAAATCTAAACACTACAAGGACTATAACAAATTTTCCAAATTTCATCAAACATAGTTTTTCTAGTACTGTAGCTGATTGGTATGATTCAATAAATGAAGATGGTAAAAATACATTAAGAATGATGGAAACACTAGCGGCAATGTTCAAAATTTTATGCAAAGAAATCGAGACTGAGTTTATCAGAGCTAAACTTGATTCTCAAAAAAAGGCAAGAGAATGACAGAGAAAGATTGGTGATATAGAATTATGGGATATGAGATATCTGAAAAATTATATTACTGAATTTAGTCAATATTATTACAAAATTGGGCATAATGAAACTAATCTTGGTATGTTTTATGACAAATTGCTACATCCGATAAATTCCATAATTAATGAAAAATATATTACATAGCTTGAACGAGTTGATGTTATGGATACCCTTGGTTTGAGAATCTCTTATTTAAGAAAATGGCTCAATGATCAATGTGTTGATCTCCAAAAGCAAAAAAAAATTAAGAAGCAATTCCTAACTTGCCGGCATTTGCTCACCAATGGGGAAAAGAACCTGAAAGGAGATGAAAAAGAAAATTTTATGAGAAAATGAGCATTAATAAGCAAAGGGGAGAGAGATATAGAAGAAAATATTACAACAAACTAAGTTGTAGAAAACGTAGATTTTCAGGAAAGCAGCTTATTATCCTATAAGGAAAAACAACTGCAAATGCTAAGCATGCGGAGAAGTAGGACATTATGCTAATGAATGCAAAAATAGAAAGAATAACAAGCTTATTGAAACCTTGGGTAGCCAAGATTATGTTGTTCTTAGTGAAAATGAAGCACTAGACCTAGCCCTAAATAACAACAATAAAATTGTTGAAATTATCTTGGACAATGAATATGAAGAAAGTGATTATGAAGAAACAAGTCATATGATGGAAAGCAACTCGATTAGCCTTAGTGATCTTTAGGGAGAAGAGTTTGCTATAGATAATGATAACGAGGAAGTCAAAGGAGATTGGGTCCTTCTCATAATTCAGAAAGATATGATGTATAAAAAAAATTCATCTTTCAATTCAAGAGTAAGTATGCATACAAGATGATGAAAGGAGATCTAGAGATAAAATGCTATGAGTATGATATGGGAGAAGTTAATCTCATTAATTGAAAAACATCCTTAAGCATAACAAAGATATAAAGTATAGGTATATCCATGTTGGAAGTTTCCAATTTCAAATCACTCCATTACAATATTATGGCAAAGATATTGATCTTTATGCCTTTCTTGTAATATTAGGCATACCAAATTCAATAATCAAATTTCATAAGGATTAAGACTAATTTAGGTAATGGACCGGTAGGATTCAATTGTCAGCCTAAATATTGTGTGAGCTTAAAAGACGAACTTGCCAAAAACTTCTTATCCCTTAAGATAAAACAGTTGAGATGGATATGAAAAGAGGAGGATATCCATTAAGGATATTTTGAAAAATTATCTAAAAATTAGATAATACTATAGATTCAAAGACTAATGTCACAATAATAGAGGCAGAAAAATTTGAAAGTCCTACCCCTATGCAAAAGACCCAGAGGATTAAATCCAATCTACAGGAGATAAAAATTTATAGGCCATAGATATCTAGCTTTGTCAACCCTACAAAAATCAATAAGAAAAATGTGATAAAAATTGATGAGAATGGTAAAATTACCATCAAACCCCAACTATCAAGAAGTATAAGCGTAAGATCAGAATGGGGAGAAGGATGTTCTTCAGCTGAAGAACAGCTGAAAGAAGATGATACAATTTGCATGACTAGTGAAATAAATAGAATGAGTTTTGAACCCGCAAGACACAGTGTAGATAGAAGTATAAGTCTAGATAGAAAAGTCATTGGATACAAAATAAGAACTGTTAGTGAGCCAATTTATAAGGATGAACTACTCAAAAATATGACTATGGAGATATGTTGTGAAGTTATCAACACAAATCCTAATAGTAGCCACATCCCATTAAACATATCTTGGAGGGATATAATAAATATGAGTTCTGTGCTTATATAGATAGTGGTTGTTTTGTTTGCTTTGAAAAAAATCATTATTTCTAGAGTTTATGTGGAAAAGAGCTAAAAATCCTTTACAAGTGAGGATAGCTGATAATATCATTATGAGTCACAATGAAGCTATAGAAGGTTTATCCATAGAACTAGGAGGAGTCCAATGCATAATACCAGTTATATAGGCTACTGATCAATCTTCTCATGATATGATTATTAAAAATAATTTTCAAAGACTATATTCCCCATACACATAGACCACAAATCAAATAATATTTACAATCGATGGTCACTCAGATCTTATTGAAAAATTGAGCAAAGCTTACACTCATAAAAAAATTAAATTTACACACAGCCAACGTGGTAAGAAGGCAATGCCTGCATAGCGTGAGATAGCACTGACAATCTCATTACTTGAGTGATCTATTAAAGAATAGATTGTCGAACAATGAGAAAAATTATGCAAAGAGCTCTACTCTAATAATTCACTAAAATTTTCGGATAAAGATAAGACATTTGCAAAAATTACTCTGTTAAATCCCAGTACTATTATTCGAGTCAAACAAATGATGTATACGTACTATGATATCCAGGAATGTGATAAACAAATCAAAGAACTTATGGATAAAGGATTAATTAAGAATAGCAAGAGTCCTCACATCAGCCCCATGTTTATGGTAAGAAATTATGCTGAAGAAAAAAGAGAAAATACAAGAATGATAATCAACCACAAAAAGCTTAATGATAATACTGTCTTTGATAGTTACTATATTTCTAACAAAACAGTTATTTTCAATAGAATTTAAGGCGCTTCTTAGTTCTCAAAAATCGACTGCAAAAGTGATTGTGGGCAGTCAAAAATGGATGAGAAAAATATTTCTTTAACTACATTAAGTGACCCACAAGGACATTATGAATAGATAGTAATGTTATTTGATCTTTAAAATGAACCTCAAATATTCTAGAGAAGAATGGATAGCATCTTCAAAGACCTTAATCATTGTTGTTTAGTTACGTCGATGATATCCTTGTCTTTTCTAAAATTATAGAATACCACAAAAATGATGTCTTAGCTGTCACCCAAAGATGTATTGATCATGGTGCTATGCTGAACAAGAAATTGAGTTCTTAGGCTTAGAGATAAAGCCGGACAAATCATCCTAAAAAAGTATACTCTTAAAAAAATAAAGAATTTTCCTGAAAAGATTGAAGGTAGGAAATAGCTAGAAAGGTTTCTTGGATGCCTGACCTTTCAGATTTTATTAAAAATTTAGCTAAACTAAGAAAGTTATTATAGCAGAAACTCAAGAAAGAAGTAAGTTGGGCATGGACCACTAATGATATAAACATTGTTCAAAATTTCAAAAAAGGTGTAAAAATCTTCCTATTGTTAATTTGTCTGATGAAGAAGATGATTTAGTATTTGAGATAGATGCCAGCAATGAGCATTGGAGAGCAGTACTCAAAATCACAGAAGGCGAAAAACTCTGTAAATATTGCAGTGGAAGTTTTAATCAGGTAAAATGCAACTATCCCACGATGGAAAAAGAAATCCTTACAGTCATAAGAGAAATTGAAAAATTCTTAATCTTTTAGCCCCAAAATCTTTTCTTATTCGAACTAATTGCAAAGGAGTACTTGGTTTTGTAAAAAAAAATTTATCGAATATGCAAGCACAAGGGGGATTCCTACATTGATAATTATGGCTTAACCAATTTTTCTTCTCTATTGAACATATACAGAGATCGAAAAACTTTATGTTAGATAGTTTAACTCGAGAACTCGCCAATGGTGATCATCAGAGCAGAACTCCTGACGTAAAAGGAGGAAACGCATAATGAAATGCCATTTTTACTGGAACCGGTTTCTCCTTCTAGTGAAGTCCTTATTAATAATTTGAAATTTCATATAAAAAGGTAGATCACATTTTGGCCTGCTATCTTCTGCCTGCCTAATAGCCCAAAGATTGTCCCTTCTAGAGTTACAGGTGAATTACCTAAGATGTCCTTATGATATCCAAGAAAAAATAAGTTCGCATGTTCAAGAAAAATGGTTCAATGAGTGGTGTGTAACATGTATTGACTATTATCATCATTATTCCTACGATATTCGGGAGTCTTAGAGTACAACAATCTACTTTCCCGATAAGTCTAGAGTTGGTGGTGTTAGTTTTCTAGCAAATTCAATCTCTCCAAATGACCCTGTCATTAAAGCCTAAGAATATGGGATGGTACTTTACTTTATGAAAATCCTAGGTCTAAAGTACCTATTTTTCTTAAAACTAACTAAGTTCCAACAATGCATGTTCAGAAGGATCTATTGGATTCTAGCATCTCCTGATGGTCCAACAAAAATTCTAAATAATCGATGCCTACAAGCAGAGATACAATGGGCACTAATCCAGTGTGGACATGGAAAAGCCAAACCAATCCACTATCTTGTTCAGATTATTGATTACAACGATCCCTATAATCAACGACAAGAATGGTTTCGAGATCAATGAGAATTAGTTACTGATCTTGGTTCAGGCAAGAGACATTGATTTTTACAACATTTATCATCAAAGTTGGATATTAATTGAATAGGGAAAAATGTTAATGCAATATGAAAACACTACTTTTGCCTATGACAATGAGTTTAAAGAATACATGAAGGTGGAAGGAGCGGTTTCAACAGATATCTTTGATTATTTCTTTAATGTTGGAATTGAAAAATTCTTATCAGAAAAAGGAAAGAAGTATCTGCTTGAATTATTTGAGAAATAGGACCCAGGGCATCTTCAATTTGATGAAGATTTTGATGATTATTCAGATAATGATGGTCTGCAAGATATAATTAGAGATGGAGGCATGCAGAACCTCAATAATGATGACTAGTCTTGTCATCATTAAAAGTTATGAAAAATTGTTGCTCCATCATTGTACTATTTTAACAAGTGTGGGTTCTGTAAAACAAGGCGGTCTATTGTAATCATGTGAACGTAACTATAGTCATGTGTAAAATCAGTGTGTACTATAGTTAATAGGGTATCCTATGTACTCCCATCGCCTCTATGTTAGGAGAGGTTGAGTGCTGAGAAGGCAGACAGTCATTTGAGCATTCTTAAGCAAAAGAGAAGTTGAGATCGATTCTCCATTTCTTTATGAGTAAGCATTTCTGATGATCTTTGTAGCTTAAGTCCCTCTTGAATCTTTTCATTATAATATTTCTACTTTCAAGTTTTCAATAAAAGAAGTTTCCCAGTGGGGGATGTTATTCAATTGAACCTTATGTCTTAAATATTATAATTTATTGATTAAGGCTCTACTATCCTTTAAAATATAAAACTTGATTACTGAATACGGTCCGAGGTAAAAAATGAAACGGATCTGTGCTATGTCTGATCTAAAGAAGGTATGGTTGAGATTAGCAATCTGTAAACTGGAAACTAGAAGAATGCTAGGGTCCAATGTCGACTAAGTTCAGGTAATGGTCAAAACTCTCTAATTAAGCTGTACTTATTTTGCTAAGTATGATGGGTCTACAACCATAGAAAATATAATATTTATGATATAAATAGTAGATTGTGATAACTAATACCAGTAAAGTCATTAAAAGAAGGTTAAGCATTTAAACCAAGCATATTGCTTGAAAAAATCCTAAAAATTGCTTATTTGCATATTTTACCAGAATAGGGGTCTTTCTCTAATTTTCAAAAGGTTTTGGTTAGAAGTACAAAAATTAAAAAATTTAAAAGGTAGTTAAAAATCAAAAGTATAAAACCTCAAGATAGTTAAAACTGAACAAAAAAGAAGTAGTGTTGAAAAAATTAATATCGAAAACCCGAAGGGTGCTAGATGCAAAATACCCTTTAAAAGTGTCTTGTCAAGACATATATCATCATTCATATATAATTATGATGGATACTAATAATCTATGCCTATGATATGTAATTGAAAAATCATAGATCGAGGTAGATCTTGAACGACTTGTTTTCTTTTTTCTTGGTTCTGATTCGATTTAAAAAAGTTAATCATTAGGTGAATGAAAGAGTGTTATGGTTATAAATACTTGTACACTAATGAGATGATCACGATATATTATTTTCAATTTCTCTTGGTTACGCAGTTATACATACACTTCGTTTGACAATGGGGTTCTCCTATTAGGCGTCTTTTGCATCTGTAGATGCCGGATTCTCACATCCAACAGCCTATAGTAATTGATTATAACTATCATCAATTGAGCTGGTGATCTATAGAACTTGACTGTATATGCATAATTTGAGAGATTGCATATATTTTTGCCAATCATGCTAGTGTAAGTTTTATAATTTTATTTCTAATTGTGCATGCTACTTAAAAGATTTCCTCCAAAAATATATTCCCTATGTTTAGTCTTCATCTTCTTTGCAATCAACTTAAGTACTGTCTGTTTGTTATGAGCATTTGGAGGAGTTTTCAATAGGTTGGAGCAGCATAAGCAAGTTGGGAGCGTTTATGATTATCGATGACTATTTTTTTTTTTTTGGCAATGACATTGATTTTTCTAGCACTCGTTCACATTATATGCATCCACAGAAATTATGCAACGAAAAAAATTAAACATGAGTGTAATGTATTATAAAGTGTTGGTTTAGCACTAGCAGTTAGATTTGTTAACTTGCTGCTTGACACCCTCCAGCCTCACGACTATTGTAAATACGGAGACGTCATTTCATATTAAAGATTAAGAGATTAGAATTCTCACACAGCACTTCAATTCTGTCACTCACATACATTTATATACCAAACTCTTTCTTCTCTAACCTAAAACTCTGCATAAATTAACTCGATCGGGATACTTGACTCAACTCCAGCCAATCTTGATTAGGATTTTTCTTTAGAGTTGTTTTTTATAAGACAAATTTACGAACCAAATATGAGTTGATCTAAATATAAAATTAACCCAACTGAATCCTATTTCAATATTTACTAAAATGATCCAATCGGAACTGAAGTGAACAATCTATCTACTAGATCTAACTAGAAATAGTATAACAGGTTGGTGGTGAAATAAACTTTAAGGCACTGACAGGATACAAAATTAGTTAATAGTTAAGAAATCAATGAAAACAATAGGTCCTAAACGTCAGCTGATCGTTAATAAATGATCAGCAATCAGAAAAGCATAACAGAAATATCAATACTTTCGCAGGCCATGTTGTTGGGGCTTGGAAAATTATGGCAGAAGGTGACAAAAGTACGGAATATACAGATGGTTTTGTGGCTCAATTTCAAGATACGATCAGAGACCCTGCATGCGGGAACTGTTTGGGGCCAACGAGATTTCGTCAATGGGATAACGGGGGTCCCCTTTTTCCCTGTTACTTAACCCCATACAATTAACAAGAAAAAGGACAATGCTGGTTCTTTTGTGTTTTGAGTGCTAGTTGCAAATTATTTCAATTAAAAGGTCTCATGGACGGCACGGTTAAAGGTCTACAAATAATTTTATACTGTAATAAGCTCCTTTATGTAAATCTCCTTTAGGTTTGGAGCATTGATTCCATAAACTCCATTTAACTTACGTAATGATAGAGGTTGTTGAGATTAGAATTTGAAATATTTCATTTATACTATTATGTTAATCTAATACTTAGTTTTCTAACCTGTAAATTTCAAATTCGAATTTTGTCAACTATCATTATAAAAGGTATAGCAGAGCTTAATTACGCAACATTGAGACTATAAACTCAAACGCTACAGTATTTCATGAGAAAGCATGTCGGAGTATAATGTAATACATATTTCAAAACTTCACTACTTACTCAGCTCATCAAAAAGTCATGAAAAATAGTCTACATATACATGTAGCGCTAGATCAAGTAATAGGTAACTTGGTTCGGTTTTGGGTACAGTTAACAAAGTTTGGTTCAGTTTCAATTTTGGTTTTAGGAGTTATTTTCTGTTGGATTAATTTGGATTTGATTGATATTTGGTTCAATGAACTTGTCTTATAAAGTAAAATATCGTTTAGGAAAAATGTTCAGATCAAGTTTGGTTCGGTTATGATCATGTTGGGTTTAAGGTCCACTTAAGATTGACTATTTCAATGTCAGTTTGGGTATGACTTCAAATCATTCAGTTAAATGATCTTTGATTGAACTCATTTTTGTTCGGTCTACATATGTAGGCTGACATTATAACTACTGTGTACGCTAAGCTTATGAAGAACCAATCAGAGCCTCCTTCGATAACGAAATTCTTTGATAATGTTAGTTGTCTTTGTCTCCTGCAAAAGCATTGTTTCAGCATATTTGTTATGCATTTAATATTTGGCCTTACAATCAGACGGTAGGCTTGGCCCCTCACCAGGATTCAATGCTCACTCTCTTGCATACTTGCATATTTGCATTCGTGGCTCTCTATTTCGCACCCATATTTGTACTTTCATTCGTTCTCACTGGGAAATGAGGTCAGTACACCAGATAGCCTGAACCCCCACCCCCCTGGTTTTCCTTGCTAGCTTTCTCATCGCATGAGTTTAATTTGTGTACAGCGGAAAACAGACTGGCACTTGGCATTCACATATGGCAGAACGTGGAGTTTTGTTTCCCACTGTTTTTCCTTCTTCAATTATTAGTAGTGCGAAACCTATCCCTAGACATTCAACAACTACCTTAAGCTTTTGATTGAGGAGATTCTTTAATATGGTATCAAAGCCTTTATGAGTGAGAGCTGTTATGTTCAAATCTCAGCAATGGGGGCCACCACATTGAATGTTCTGCAAGGTAAGTAAGTAGGAGAATTTGCAATATCACACTTCAATCCCAAAGCGTATTTACTGAGAAAATGTGTCAGAATAATAGATTGATGAGAATATGTAGACTTAAAAACATGTGTAGACGAACAGCCGAGGTCAGTTTCATGCATGCCTTGCAAATCACCTTTCTAACGATGGAAAGATATTCAAATTTGCTTTGTGATCCATGACTAGGTTCATAATAATCATAACCCTTTTCAGTCTTTCAATTATTCAAATGTTTCTTGAGAAACCTATGCTGCGGGGAGTTATAGAGGGAGGAAGGGGGGATAGATTGGGTTACATGGCAAGTCTACAACCAGTTGAGTCTATTTGGACATATGTTAGGGTGACAAAGTCGATGTATATGACAACAATTCCAAGCTTTAGTATCCGCATAGGCATAACACAATGAAGATTTTTCTTTTTTTTTGGGGGGGGGGGGGGGGGCGCACCTTCGGAGGATAAAACCCAAGTTGAAAAGCCCAAGCACTCCACTCTCACTCCGTCAAGAAGAGGAAAGCAAGGCGTGTTAAGTGCGAACCTTGAAGGGCTGTACGTAGTTAATTTCTTATAAGAAATGAATTTTTGTTTTCTTTTTAGATAGAATGACAGATGAAATTGATTAAACCTAAAATATAGGAATGAAATTTCAACTCCTAGTAAACGACAAGGAGAAATGAAAAAGGCTTAATGGTTAATTAGCAACAGGATGAACCAAATCAATAGTCTCTATCTGCAATCATCAAATTCGCATCCCTAGTCTACTCTCTGCCCAACTTCGCAAACCAAACAAAAGCTAAAGAATCCGGGTCCATATTGCTTAAGTAAAGACTTTGAAAAGGGAATTTCAAAGTCAAAAAAGGATTTTATTTTTCAAAAAAAGGTGTGAACTCATACAATAGTAGCTAGC